>JAFFST010004157.1:2535-12653 GCA_022414735.1 Noturus placidus
TACACCTCTACTCTGCGCACGTTGCTTCTTCTAGTACTCAATTAATAGATCTTGTATAGTAGCACTACTTGTATTGTTCCCTGCTTGATATCACTTTGCTTGTATCTCTCATTTGTAAGTCGCTTTGGATAAAAGCGTCTGCTAAGTGAATAAATGTAAATGTAAAAAAATTTAGGAGCACAGTTGAATGTTTGTGTTTTAAAGATGGTAATGTTAATGTACCACAATATAACACACAAGTAGGCATGAGAAAACTTGAGCTTTTCAATAATGACAGACTTTAGCTACATAGTGTGAGCCATGACAAATTAATTTGCCTTTTGATAAACTAAATGTAATATTTTCAGTTAATTTTACAGACTGTATGCAAAACACAACCGTTAAACTGTTCCACTGGCTGTGTCTCAGATGGTCGAGTGGGTTGTCCACTAATTGTAGGGTTTGCGGTTTGATTCCCGGCCCGGTAAAGTGGTCTTAGCGGAAGGGCCAGACTAAGAATGGTTCAAAGAATCCATCATGAAAAATACAAAGAGAGGAGGAGTTACCCGGGACCCCTGTCTGGAGCCAGGCCTGGAGGGAGGACCCGACTGCAAGTGCCTGATGGCTGGGTTTGCCACGGAGCCCAGCCGGGCAAAGCCCGAAAAAGCAACGTGGCAACCCCTTCTCTATCCTATAAGCCCACCACTTGTGGGGTGCACCGTGAAGGTCGGGTGCACTGCTAATCGGGTATCAGCGAAGGTCAGGGGTCTCAACAGACCAGATTCAGACGGCAGAGACCGGCTCTGGGGACGTGGAATGTCACCTCTCTGTGGGGGAAGGAACTGGAACTTGTGCGGGAGGTGGATCGATACCAGTTAGATCTGGTGGGGCATACCTCTATGTCTCAGTTCTGGAACCATACTCCTGGATAGGGCTACTATGACAATGAAAGTGCACGCCCAGACGAGCCATGCCCCCAGAATAAGGAACAGTAACGTGGCATACTTAGGATTGCGGGGCACCATGGTCGGGGGCATCTGGGTGTGGAAAACTTATAAGACCTAGGTCTGTGAGGGATTCTAGATCTAGGGTAGCAAAAAGAGGTGATTGTGGTATGTCTTCTACAGAGGAGGACACGTCCTGTACCGGGGGTGTGTCTAAGGTGTCTTGTGGGGAGTCTACCTGTGGTGGAGGAGAGATATCGAGTAATAGGGTGGATTTGTCTTCGGGTTGTGGGAAACCACTGTCGCTGGGTGGTATAATAGGGGTTCCCTGAGCTGGAGACCTGACACTGTCTTCATCAGAGGTGCGTGTTGCTCTCAATCTGGTCTGTGAGCGAGTACAGTGAGCTGGTGATAATTCGTCTTCCGTGTCGCTGTCTGGAGGGGGCAGTGGGAACTGTTGATAGCCGGGCTGTCCCAGAAGTTGATGGCTGTTCATCCTGGGGCTCCGGAGGAGCTAGAGTCATCTGGGTCAACCTACGGGGCCTTTTCGTTGGTCCTCTGGAGCAGTGGTTCAGATGGTACCAATGGTCTCTCTCCTCGACCTTAACTGCAGTGGGCGTGGCTAACACCACTCGGAAAGGTCCCTCTCGCCTGAGTTTCAGAGGGCCTTTTTGCTTGAATGTTCGGATGTAAACGTCGTCACCCGGGAGCACCAGATTCTGTGGAGGGACTGGTTCGGTACGGTAGTTCGCTTGTACCTGTGAATACAAATACCTGTGGATGTGGGTTAGGGCCCTCACGTATTCTTGCATTTCTGCCTCTAATTGCTCCAAGGGTGGGCCTGTGTATGGAGCCCGGGTATATGACATGGGCATAGGACGGCCAGTCAACATCTCATGTGGGGTCAAATGGGTGGTACGATTCGTTTGTGACCTCATTCGCATTAGCACTAGTGGGAGGGCCTTAACCCAATTGAGTTTAGTGCTCTCCAGCATTTTTGCCAGCTTGGCTTTTATGACTTGATTGGCTCGTTCCACCATCCCTTGTGACTGAGGGTGGTAGACACAGCCTAGCTTGTGATTTATGCCTAAGGCTGCTGTCACTGTGTCAATTGTGCTATTAACAAAGTGGGACCCATTGTCAGAGCTTATATAGTCAGGGATCCCAAACCGCGGAAAGATTTCTTGACACAAAAATTTATCTGCTGTAGCCGCAGTTTCATTACTAGTGGCTGTGGCCTCGACCCATCTGCTAAACCTATCCTCTACTACTAGAATGTAGCGTTTCTTCCCCACTCGATTTTCCCATCCCATGTCTGTATAGTCCATCATTAAATGTCTGAAGGGTCCCATAGGTGGGGGCATGTTGCCTAGGGGGACCATTATCTTCTTTTGCGCATTATATTTGATGCACTGGGGGCAATTGTTAAGGTGTTGGTCTACCATGTCAGCTAAATATGGCGACCACCAATCTCTTCATATGATTCTGATGACCTCAGCGTGATTGGTGTGATCAGTTCCATGTGCTTCCTTTATTAACAAAGGGAGGTAACTCAGGGGTGCCACGCATAGGCCTTCTACGTTGCGCCATAGTCCAGTATCTGGTTCTCGTTTCACTCACCTTTTTTCCCACACTAATTTCTCTGCAGCACTGGCAGTGCCTTGGAGTTCCACTAAGTGTGTTACATTTCCCTCCTGATGATGTTGTACGGGCACTTCATGTGGTTCAGTAAGTGCCATCATTTGGTCGGGATTCAAGGTGGCTGTTTTCGCTGCTTCGTCAGCCGCTGAGTTTCCTCTAGTAACCACAGAGTCGTCAGTTTTATGGGCTTTACATTTTACTATAGCTAGCCGTGTAGGCAATGTCATGGCGTATAACAAGTCTGCTATGGCATCCCCGTGTGTAATGGCGGAGCAATCTGCTCTCTGAAACCCTCGTTGTGCCCATATGGGGCCGAACACATGGCACACTCCATGGGCATAGGCTAAATCGGTATAGACAGTACACCTTTTACCACTACATTTATTCATTTATTTACATTTATTCATTTAGCAGACGCTTTTATCCAAAGTGACTTACAAATGGAGCACACTCACACACCAATGGTAGCAGAGCTGCCATGCAAGGTGCTAGCTTGCCATCGGGGGCAACTTAGGGTTCAGTGTCTTGCCCAAGGACACTTCGGCATGTGATCAACCGGGCTGGGATTCGAACCACCAACACCACGATTAGTGGATTAGTGGACAACCCGCTCTACCGACTGAGCCACAGCCACAGCACTACCTAATTTACATGCAGCCGTCAAGGCTTTTATCTCAGCTAGTTGAGCTGAGCAGGGATGTGGGAGAGGAACCATCATAAAGGTTTCAAATCATGTTGGGTCTTCCATAGCTTTTACGACCGCATACCCCACCCGATTCCCTGCGTCAGTGCGGAAACACGACCCATCAACAAACAGTGTGAGTTGGGCGGTATCCAGCGATTGATTTTCAAGATCTGCTCGGGCTTTGATAAATTTCGACGACTCGGCTATACATTCATGTGGCTCGCCATCCATAGGAGTGACAATTTTATCGGCGGGGTTCACTGTGGAGCACCGCTCGATGGTCAATTCTGGGGCCACTAAAATAGATTCATACCCAGTTCGGCGCGAGTTGGTTATTACAAACGTTTGACTTGTCAGAAGGGCATGTAATGCATGAGTCGTGTATAACGTTACTGGATATCCCATTGTTATTGAGGACGCTTTTTGGTACGCAAAGGCGGCCGCAGTCAATGACCGGTAACAATGGGCCATTCCTTTTTCAACATTGTCGATGGCCGTGCTGTAGTATGCTATCGCCTGTTTTCCTATTCCCTGCCGCTGTTGAGCTAGTACAGCTGACGCATACCCTTTCCGTTCTGTGACGTACAGATGAAACGGTTTAGAATAGTCAGGATTGGCGAAGGCTGGGGCCGTCATAAGGGCGTTTTTATGTCGGTAAAGGCTATGTTGGCCTCTGGGGTCCAAATTAGTGGAGCACCTGGCTGGGAAGGGTCCGCTGCTTTGATTAGGTCCCTTAATGGTTGTACCCTGTGGGCAAACTCGCACACCCATGGTCTGCTGAATCCTGCCATTCGTAAAAACACCATCATCTGTTTTACTGTTGTGGGTTTCGGCGCTTTACTAATAGCCTCAACATGTTTAGGTGATATAGTACGTTTTCCACCCTCTAGTATTCTACCCAAGTATTCTACTTTTGGTTCGCAAAATTGCAGTTTCTCCTTATTTACTTTATGTCCATTTTCTGCTAATACCCTAAGGACTTCCAAAGAGTCCTTCTGACACTGTTCCTTAGTCTTGCTACAAATTAGGAGGTCATCTACGTACTGTAACACTGTACTTTCACAATCTAACCTAGACAGGTCCTGAGACAATACTTGGTTAAAGATGGAGGGGCTTTCGCAGTATCCCTGTGGCAGCCTAGTGTAAGTATACTGCTGTCCCTCATATGTAAAGGCAAACAGATGTTGTGAATCTGGGTGTAGGGGAACACTGAAATATGCGGAACATAAGTCTATTACTGTATACCACTTAGTCCCTTCCGGGATGTTAGACAATAATGTGTGGGTCTGGTACTATCGGCGTTTCTGGCACTACTACCTGATTCACGGCACGTAAGTCATGTACTAATCTCCATTTATCTGACCCTGGCTTTTTTACCAGAAAAATTGGAGTGTTACATTGGCTCCGAGTCGGGATCAGGACTCCAGCTTCAACTAGACCGGATATAGTGGGTCTTAATCCTTCCTTAGCTTGAGGGGACAGTGGGTATTGTCGTTGGTAGAGTAAGCGCACATTGTCCTTTATTTTGATTTTTGCCATCCCGGCGGATTTTACTAACCCTACGTCTGTAGGGTGCCTAGTCCACAACTGGGGAGGTACTGTTTCCAACAATGCCTGAGTCTCCCATCCTTGGAGATGTGTAAGTAGGGGTTCAGGGTGGGCTGCCATTCTTGCACTTCTCTTGCTTGTTTGATCATTTGTCCCAGGTCTTGGGGTTGGTATCCCTGAGCAACCATGAGTGAGATGTGTGGAGCTGACTCTTCCACTTGGTACCAGTTCTCGTATCTTTCAGGCAGCTTTGTCATGGATTATAAGGCATTATATTCCCTGGGGGCCAATGATGATATCCTTGACTTTAAGGTTTGTTACTCTCCCCTGTTCTTTTTCCTCCCACATTTGGGAATATTCTTGATCCTGCTCTCCTTTGTCGTATTTGAGAGTGCAGTAGAGCGGAGAGTTCACCTCACTACAACCATGGTTTCCACTTGAGGTATTCCCTTTGAAGGTTCGATTGTTGTTCATCGATAATCTCCAGCCAGTACACTATATCGGTTGTTTGTTGGCTCCAGTTGGGTTTGTGGAGTAATATGCATTGTGCTATTCTTGTATTGGGAAATACGACATGTATCCCTGTTGCTTCGCATTGAATTTGCGCTCCCAGTTTGCACAAGGCATCTCGCCCCAATAAGTTTACTGGGGCATCAGGAGAGTAGAGTAATGACGTATGTATGGTCTTTCCATCCAGCGTCAGTTCCTAAGGTTCCGTGAATCGTAAGGTCTGTATTTTCCCAGAGAAGTCCATAGTGTGTACTGCCTTACACGTGAGGGGGAGTTGTGAGCCCTCTGGCCCGATTCTGGAGTAAGTGGCTCCTGTGTCAATTTTCACTGTGATTGTTGGTTCTTGTTCTGTGTGCAGTGTGGTGACATACTGCATCCAGCTCCCCCTTTGCTTCTCTGGGCTCCTTCAGCTCTGGTTGCCCCCCTCCCTTCATATGGGTTATACATTGGTCCGCCCGGTGGGAGAGGTGCTTGAGGCTGGTTTTTCCATTCCAGCTGTCTGTTATGTACTTCTTGCTGGGGCTGTTGGGGACCTCTTGGTCCCACTACTTGTCCCCTTTGTTCGGCTCTGTCAACTCTATCTCCTCATGTTGGTCGGTAAGCATGGGGGCAGTTCCTTCTCATGTGATTGAGATCCCCGCACTCCCAACATCCTCTGCGGGGGTCTTCCTCTTCCATACCCTCTTCCTCTTCCCCATGCTGATGGGCCATACCCTGCCTGGGGCCTTGTGACGTATCCGTATCCCCGGGGTTCATCATTGGTTCTGGTGTCCCCGGCACTGCCTGCGCTTGGAGGGGTACCTGGGCCATGGTCTGTGTGTTCACGCCTGGTTGGTTACTGACTTGTGTGGGGGTTACCATCATTGCCGCTTGCTTAACCCCTTCTTTATTTCTTTTTTCTCTTCCTGTTTCACTCTTGTGATTTCTCCCAGTTGGGCTTTATATAGCTGAGCCAATAGTGCTTCCGTTGCTTCCTTGGTTTCCTTTTTCACTTTTCTGTTCTGTTCTATGTGGTGGACCACATGTGCCTGGAAAGTGTTCCATTCCATGGAGCTTAGCCCCACGGAATGGACCACATGTGCCTGGAAAGTGTTCCATTCCATGGAGTTTAGCCCCACCACTTCCTCCAGTTATTTCTGCACTTCCTCAGGCAGGGCCTTTTTCAGTAACATGTTGAACAGACCTTGGCTTCCAGCTGTCTCGTCCCATTTTCCTCCGGTCTCTTCTTTCCATTTATCCTGGAATATTTGTATGAATGATGTCACATTCTCATCCTCCTTTATTTTAATCGTTTCCAGCTTGCCTGGGTCCATCTTTGTTGGGAATATTTTCCTAACAGCATTCCACATTTCAGTTCTGTGAAGGCTGAATGGGGTTGGGTCTGCCCTGGAGTCTCTCATAAGGTCACCAAAACCTGCTTCGACAAATACTTCTTCCGCTCACCCATTTCCTACAGTCTGCCACAGGATGGCCTTAATATCTCCCAGGGCCACCTGCTGTCCTGCTGTTTTTTCTTCAAATTGGGTTATCCATTTTTGTCCACCTTCACACATGTTGGGGAGTCTCTGGATTAGTCCAGTCAAGTCCATAAAGCTCCACGGTATATAACAGAGCTCTTTTCCTTTAATCATTAATGGCAGTTGTGTGACTGTGCGGGCTGATGTCCAGGCCCCTTTGTGTCTTTTCTCCTGCTTTAGTTTGGGACTGTTTTCATTCCTTTGTGGCGGTTTTATGTGTTTCCGCAGGGTTTCTTTTCGCCTATTCCGTAACTCGTTTCCTCTGTCGACTTTCCTCTCTCGTTCTTCTCCTGTTCCTTCGTCCCCAGGGGATTCTCGCTCATCTTCCTCTGTCTCCTCTTCTTCTGTGCTTTGGTTTTCCTCTCGTCTACATCCACTTTCCTCTATCCGTTTTTGTCTTTCGATCATCTCTGCAGTTGATTGCACGAGAGCTTCCAGCTGCCTACTTGTAGACTGGTTCAGATCTTCCTCCTTTCTTATCAGCTCCAGTAACTCCTCTGTCTGGGCCTGTTGCGCTTCACACGCTACTATTGCTGATTGTTGTGCAATCTGGGCCAGCACTTCTGTTTCTTTATGTTTTCTTTCTACTGACACTATTGTCTGTTCTAGTTGCTGTCCACGGCTTTCCATGTTCTGTTCGCTTCCTGTGTGATACGGAGTGATCATTACATCTCCCTCCAAGTGGACTATACGTCCTTCTCTCATTCTTTCCCCGTCCCTTCCTTTTTCTCTTTGCCTTTCTTCCTGTCCATCCTCCCCCTGCTCTCTTTCACGTGTTTCCGCCTGTTAATCTATTAGGGCTATCACTTCTTCTTCTTTTCTGATGCTCTCCCCCTTCCTATCTTCCCTATACCTATCCCTTATGTCTTTACCCATATGGCTAGTCACCTGCAGGGTGCTGTGGTACTGCTCTGATTCATCTAGTTTCATAAAGGTTGTAGTATATCTAGGCCATCCCCGGTAATGGTCTCTTGTTCTCATATTGAGATCCGTGGTTCCCAAGTCTGGGAGTGCTAGCTTCTGGCTTCCTGTTTCCACACTTTCTACACCCCATGCTTCTTCTCTCACCCTGTTCTCTTCACTAATGGCTCTTTGCCATCCTATAAACTGTCCTTGCATTTCCATCTGGACCTCCTGCCAGTCCTCTGTGTCTGCTGTAAGCGACGGATAGAGGCCAGCAATCTTGGGCCTCTGTCCTCTGGGTTTGATAGGAGGGGGTGCTTGTGGGTTATATGGGGGTGGTAGGTCTCCCTCTTTTTTCTTTTCACAGGGTGGGGCAGTTGCCGGCTTTTCTTGTTCTGATCTTAGCCTCATCTCTTCTCCTTTTATCGCATCTTGTATCTTTTTTGTCAGTTCTCTTTCTTTCTCCTCTTCTTTTTTCCTGGCATTTTCCTCTGCATTTAGCTCTTTGTTTTTCTGGCGCTTTCCTTCATTTTCAAACCAGTTCACTATCCTCTCTTTTACCCACAGCTTGCTTTTTGCCTTTGGTCCCTTCTTCTGTTCCTCCCACACATGTAATCAATCCCTCATTTCTCAACACATTTGCTCGTCCAGAGACCCCTCCTGGGGCCACTGCCACACTCCATTTGTCTTAGCGTTCCATTTCTTACAATAATGCCTTATGTTTTTCTCATCTTCCCTATGTGTCCTAATTATTATTTCTCTGGGAATTTCTGCCATTCTTTCACCCATGTATCCTATACCTAGGTGTTATCTTCCCCAGCAGTGGAGTATCCTGTCCCAGCCCAGCTGTCTCCTTACCTCCGTTCTTTATACTTTGTCTGCTTGGCCTCCCGGTTCCTGTTTCCTCTCCCACTTTTCTCCTCACTTCACACTCTTTGTCACACCTCGGTTACAGAGACAGCATTAGATTAAAATAACAATCAGATTACGTTTTTTCAGCATTTATACACGATATACATGTCCCAAAAATATCAAAAGAAATGAAAAACACACACTCACTGGGTTCACACCCTTATTTACGCGCTTTTTTCACCCGGACCTGGGCCCCAGGATTTCTTACCCTTCTCTAGGCAAACCTGGGTCTTTCACCAGTGGTATCAAGGGTATACCCACCAAGCAGCCCTGGACTCTTTCACCAGCGGTATCTGGGGTTTTTAGGCCTTCTTTCACCTGCCTTCTATGCAAGCCTGAGTCTTTCATCAGTGGTATCAGTGGCAATCAATCTTAACACTGTACACAACACTATGTTTCAGTTCCCTTTTTTAAAATATTCCCACAGTTTCCCTCTTACTTCCTCTCACTCACCCACACCAGTACTTCTTTAATTCTTTTCTTGATTTTTTTTACACACAGTCCAATTTCTCACCTACTTTGGGTTCTTGTGCTGGAGACCAACCTAGCCTTTCCTCCTCCACGGGGGGGCCTCCCATCCACTTCGACAAGGCGACTACTTCAGGATTCAAAAAGGCTCCTGGGTGCCTTTACACTATTAGGCCTTGCCTTGCCTGTGTGGTGGAAGGTCCCATGTGTTGGACTTCAGGCTTTTTGGGTCTTTGTCCAGCCCCACGTTGGGTGCCAAAATGTAGCGTTAAAATTTCACAAAACTGTCTAAGTATAGTCACAGATTCTTTTGTCAATTAAACTTAGAAGATTCTCTGGTCTACAATTTAGGACAAAATATGTAAGGACTTACATACCTTGAGGATCCAAAACAAATGAAGCGCTGGAGTTGGTAAATGAGAAGAAGCAGGCACGGTTTTATTAAAATCCAACCAAAAATGAGACACACAAGTTGAGGCACCCCAAAGAGTGATCTGAAAAACCCCTATCCAGACTAGAGTTTATATACCCTTTTTCCTAGTGGCTCCTCCTCAGTCTATTCCTCCAATGCTTAGTCAGGTTTTCCCAATACCATTAAAATCGTCTCTTGTGTTTCTATTAAAATTAGGCTAACTATGTTATCTTATAAAAAAACATTCTATCCTGTTTTTCCCCTCATTCACTATCTGCCTGTTGAGCTGCACGGACCCTCAGGAGTTCTGTTTTTCATGTTCTTTGGGGATTTAATTTTCCTATGCTATAACTATGGGTGAGTGCTTTTTTATCTTATCTAAAGCGTTCTGTTAATATCTTAATGTTGTAATGCGTTTTCCTCTTCTCCCCGTTATTTACATTTACATTTATTCACTTAGCAGACGCTTTTATCCAAAGCGACTTACAAATGACAGAGATACAAGCAAAGTGATATCAAGCAGGGAACAATACAAGTAGTGCTACTATACAAGATCTATTAATTGAGTACTAGAAGAAGCAACGTGCGCAGAGTAGAGG
>JAFFST010004171.1:23246-39444 GCA_022414735.1 Noturus placidus
GTGACAAACATGCAAAGGAACAGGAAATGAGGAAGGGGGCAAACACTTTTTCACACCACTGTAGCTAACAAACTATGTGTAAAACAGTAGTAAAATAAACAACAAAATGCCTACAAAGACAAAGTTAAAGTAAAATTCAGAACCATTTAATTTGTAATGTTTAAAAATGAAAAAATAAAATAAAAAAATTCATGACCTGCCGGTATCTCAGAAAATTTGAATCGGTATAATTTATCATGATATCAATGTTATATCGATATATCACCTAGTCCTAAGCATTAGTTCCTTCAGTAGTTTGCAGAAGTCACTTGACACCATCTAGAGCCTACAGGTTTAGCAACATATGCCAATTAAACATTTATAAGTTATGAATTTAGATGATTAATTCATGCTTATCAGCTTCCATAAAAGTGGAATTTAATAATTTACCACAACTCGTAATGCATTTATGAATTATGAACCAAGATAAGTATTATAAGTATAAATATATGTAAAGTGGAATTCATTATAAATAAACTGTTTAATTTGTCTAATTTGGACTTTATTGAACAAATATCTTAATAAACCCCTAATATGTGTTCCTTAAAATAAAGTGTTACCATGTGTCATTTTTAAAATCTCTTTTGTTTGTTGCTAAGTTTTCCAGATGTTCAGGTTTGAACTTCACCTGCGCATCACAGATGACACAGGGGAACATATTCAGCACATGACGAATGCCCATGGGGATACCGAAGGTTTTCTCCTGTCATCACTGTTTGAAAGTAACAAGAATGTTGTAGTGGCAAGTCCAAATCCTCTGTCAAGGTTTAACAAGGATCATTTCAACCTAAATTCACATTCCAGGTCTGTTCTGTCCAGTCTTGTCAATGACGATCTCTGCTGCTCACTGGTGGACAATTTAGTATCTTGTGCAACTGAATGTCTCAATGATAATGAAGATGTATGTGTAGGAGAGCAGTTTGGCTGGAAGCACAGGTTCGACTGGAATTTTCATACAGGCTTAGAGAGTAGAGTAGATGAAGAATGTCTACCAAGTCTTTATGGGAATGAGGATCAGAAACAGAGCGATTGTTGTACAGGAGTGGAATGTAATCGATCAAGGTTAAAGTTCAAAAGTCAAAGTTCAGATAGTGAATTCAGCTGGGGTAGCTCCGATAGTTCTTCCATAGATAGAGAGCGAGAGGACAGTGATGGGCTCTGGGATCTTCTTAGGTGTTCCAACGATCCATACCACCCACTGCACTTCACAGCATGTATGTCCAGTGCAGTTGCTAATAGACAGAGAACAAACACAGGATCAAGTCTGCAAAGAAATGCGTTCACATCACCACCATCTAGTGTGTCCTGTTTCTCAGATTCTAGTGAGCAAGGAAACACTGGGACAGTCAACTCGGAAGATGAAGAAGAGGCATTGTGGAGGTCTCTGTCTTGGGATGATGACCCTTACCACCCATTGAATTTTAGAGCTCCTCTCAGCACATTTACAGGCTCCCATGAGAAAAGCCCTAAAACATCCAGAGACTCCACGAGCACCAAATGTCCTAAGCCAGTTTTGATGCAAAGGCATGTTTTCAGTCACCGGTGTCCTCAGATGTGTGTGGAGAAGCCAGCTAAAGTGCCCTGGAAAAGGCCCATAAATAAGACGGTTGATGCCAGCATGACAAAGAAAATTTCTACTGTGAAAAGGGTAATAATAATAATAATAATAATAATAATAATAATAATAATAATAATAATATCAATTTATGTCATTTATACACTCATTGTTCATTCTTTTATAATTGGTCATGTGGCTGTGCTTGGAATTAATCAATCAAATTCAAACTAATGTTCAAAAGTATTTATCATGCACCTATCAATGACTACATTTACATGGACAGCAGCAATCTAATTATTGACCGTACTCTCAGTAAGACAATATCGCGATTAAGGTGTTTACATGAGTAAATCTTTCATATTCCCGTTTTACATGTTATAGAACATAGTTCGATTAACAGCACACGTCATTACGTCCCCATGCCACGCCGTCTGACGTCCCTCCAGAATTTCACGTATTGATATACATGAGTTCGTCTTCATTATGGTACCATATACAGTATTGTGTGTTTTTATAAAAAAAAATTACGAACGCTTCAAGCGCTGTTAATTATTTGTCATGCTAAACTTGGTAATAGACGATGGCTTGAAGTTGTGGGCTGCGTCCCAAACCGTACTTACCTACTGTATAGTAGCCGAGATACATGTATTTCGTCTACTATAGGCCTTTAGTGGGTAAGTATGCGGTTTGGTACGCAGCCGTGCTCTCTTGTTTGCCGTAAAACAGTTGAGCATTGCCTTTTGTGTACGTGTCCTGTCACAAAATGTGGTGAAAACTTTCACACGACGTTAATAATATGATTACGGTGTTTAGATGTTTGTAATAAACCTCGATAATGTGACTAAAACAGGAGTACTCCACATGTCTAAATTCGATTTGTATCTACTTCGAATATGACCTTAATTAAAAGTAATTAGTAAAAAAATTAATTAAGGTAAAAAACACTTCCAGGGTTTGGGGTTCGAGTCCCGCCATGCGTGTGCAGAGTTTTCCTGTTCTCCCCGTGCTGCAGGGGTTTCCTCTGGGTACTCCGGTTTCCTCCCCCAGTCCAAAGACATGCATGGTAGGCTGATTGGCGTGTCTAAAGTGTCCGTAGTGTATGAATGGGTGTGTGAGTGTGTATGTGATTGTGACATGCGATGGACTGGCACCCTGTCCAGGGTGTACCCCGCCTTGTGCCCGATGATCCCTGGGATAGGCTACAGTTTCCCCTGGACCCTGAAAAGTAGTAAGCGGTAGAAGATGGATGGATGGATGGATGGATGGAAAAATTGCTGTGGGGAGTTTTGCCTTAATCAGGTTAATATTGGATTATTGTTGTCCATTATTGAGGTGTGCACACTAATACACACTAATAGTTTGGTAAAGCATCCTTTGCTTGTAATACAGCACTCAAACTTTTTGGCCAAGTCTACCATTTTCACACATCTTGATTTGGCAATTTTATTCCACACTTCCTTGTAACAATGCTCTAAATCAATCAAATTGTGTGGTGATTCCCTGTGTCTTTAAAGTGACTCTACAGCTTTTGATAAGATTTACAGTGATCTCCACTAATATTTCAGTTTCAAGTCATGGCAGGCAGGACCTTGATTATGTGATCAGTAAAACATTTGTGTGTATGTTTTGGTTTTTGATGTATGTTCTGGATCATTGTTCTGCTGGCAGATCCAACCACGGTCCATTTTAAGATTTTTGTCAGAGGCAGTCAGGTTTTCATTTAATAGCCCATAATGCCATGTATCCTAAAAAAAATGTCCGGGTCCTCTGCCAGAAAAACAGCCTCCAAAACATTAAAGAGCCACCACCGTATTTAACTGTGGGCATGAGGTACTTTTCCATATGGCTACCTCTCTGTGTGTGCCAAAACCACCTCTGGTGTTCATTGCCAAAAAGCTATTTTGGTTTCATCTGACCATAGAACCCAATTGCATTTGAAGTTCCTGTAGTGTCTGGCAAACTGAAGACACTTGAGTTTGTTTTTGGATGAGAGTAGAGGCTTTTTTTCTTGAAACCCTTTCAAACAACTTGTGGTGATGTAGTTGACTTCAGATTGTGGTTTTGGAGACTTTCTGACCACAAGACACAACTAACCTCTGCAACTCTCTAGCTGTGATCCTTGGAGATTCTATGGCCACTTGAACCATCTTCTTCACAGTGCATTGAGACAATGTAGATACACATTCTCTTCCAGGTTGATTCATACCATTTCCAGTTGACGGGAACTTTTTAATTATTGCCCTGATGGTGGAAATGGGCATTTTCAATGCCTTTGCAAATTTCTATTTTCTTATAGCTACTTACTTCCCATTTTATGAAGCTCAACAACCTTTTGCCACACATCCCAGCTACATTCCTTGGTCTTACCCATTGTTATGAATGACTAAGCGAATTTGGCCTATGTTTTATCTCATATTTTGTTATCTCACATATCCCTGTGAAACAGGAAGTCAAGGTTGAACAATTTCATGTTCCTAGTCACCCATGTGTACTAAAACAAATTAAAATATACAGTAAATGGGAATATACTTCAAATATATTTTTCTCATGTGAATTCATAAGGGTGCCCATAATTGTGGCACACATTGTCACGTATCGTGACGGACGGAGATAGGGACGGATGCAATCGCAGTTAGGAACAGGTTTATTTAAGAGATACAAGAAATCCACAAACATAATCCATAAACGTAATCCATAAACATGCAAGAGTCAGGCAAACAGGCATAAACGGGCAAGGCAGGAATCATGGTTGAGGTCACGGAAAACAGGGTCGAGAAAAAAAACAAGAAACATGAACAATAGCAAGGAACTGAGAGCGGAGAAACCAGCAACGAACGAAACTAACATGTTCGACTCTAAACATGAAACATAACATGAAACCTAACATGAAACATGTCAAACTGTGACTGTGGTTATCTATCGTAAGTAATCTAAACTATATCTAATCTATTCTAATATTCCGTGCTGTGTGCTGGGAGGCGCGCGGTATATATACAAATATAATCAGTGTCTTAATTGCTGACGGCTGACAGCACTTCAGACACACGTGAAAAAACAGCCAATGACAGAACAGGGAGGAGACATAACAGAAACATTAACAAACACACGTGTTGAAATGTCACAATTGTCAATCTTGCTCGGCAGCGCGCTCACATGCTCCACTGCGCGCTGTTTAAAGGGGAAATCGTGACACACATATTTAACAAATATATATTTTTATAAACCTGTGTTGTGTTTGTTGCAATTGTTTGATATTCATGAGAGCAGAGTATTTATAAAAGAAATTATTTTAACAAAAGATCAAATCATTAAACATTAAAGACAATTTTTCACAGCCCTCTTTTTTCATATTTATCAAGGGTGCCAATATTAGTGGAGGGCGCTGTACATCTGGGCTATGACTGGGCCATTACAAAACGTTGATCTTCATCTTCTGAAGCCATTCATTTTTTGTGTGTGTATTTGGATTTGTACTTTGAGTCATTATCATGCTGGAAGGTGAAATTTCATCTTCATCTGTTTAACAGAGGCCTGTAAGTTTTAAAGCAAAATAGGTTTGTATTTGTATTATCTATGTTTCCCTCCTTCTTGACTAGAGCCCCAACCCTAGCTGAAAAGAAGCAGTCCCACAGAATGATGCTGTTTGTTTTTCGTTTTTTTTTTATTTTTTATATATATATATATATATTTTCATTGGGAAAATTTGTGTGTCCAAAACGTTCTACCGTCTTCTCATTAGACCATAACACATTTTGTGAAATTATTTTGGCAAAATTTAGGCAAGCTTGAGTTTTTTCCCCAACAAGAAATGGTTTCAATTTAGCCACCCTCCCCCATAGCCCAGAAATGTTTTTAAATATGAGAGTTTGTTTTCACATGCAGGCAGTGATCATTACTGGTCAAATTTTCACATTTTCACAATTAGTTGATTGTGGCATTCATGGTGTTCCATGGTACATCTAATGTTTTGGAAATTCATTTGTACCCCTCTCTGGATCAATACATTTTGACAATGAGATTCCATACATGCTTTTTAAGATATTTGCGTACCACGGCTTAAGCAGTCTGATGAAAGTAATGTCAAGAAAGCTGTTCAGAAACATCTTTATTTGGGGTTAATCAGACCACTTGATTGATGACAGATGCATGGTAAATACTTTTGAACATGAGTTCAAATGTGATTGGTTAATTCTGAGCACAACCACATGTCCCAATATAAATGGATGTGCTTATTCAGCAAGGTTATTGTAAGTTTTTTCTTTTTTCCCCGAAAAAAGAGTTTCTCTTTGTTTTTCACTTTCATTTTGTTGGGAGCTGTATCACATTAAATGTGGAAAAAGATCTGACATGATTGATCTTGGTTAAAAAAAATGTACCTCATAAAATTCTTGAATCCGCAGTATGTTGTAATTAACTGACTTTTTTTCTGTTCTGCAGCAACCTTTCATAGTTAGTCATATCAGAGCTATACTACAAGTGATTTAATTAATTACAGTATGTAATATGTTCACAGCCCAACAGTGGGTTAAAAATGTATTTCTTTTTTTTTAGTGCTATGTATATTATATCTTCTTTTTTAGGTGAAATTCTCTCCAGTTGTACAAATTCACAAGATGAGAGCTTGGTCGTTTGCTCTTCAAGCATGCCGTAAGGGGCCATGGGAGGAGCACGCCCGGGATAGGGACCGTTTCCATAGGAGAATTTTGGAAACAGAGCAGGCCATCGGATATTGTTTCATGCGATCACACAGAGATAAGTTTTTGATCTATCACCAAAGCACACTACCCAAATAAGCATATTCTTGGAAGACTTAATCTTAACTGAAACCATGGACAAGTTTTCTTAACAACTATTGTGTTGCGCACACATTTTTCAAGGTCAAGTCTGTTAACAAATCTAAATATTTTCTTTACAGTGCCTTATAGACTACTAACAAATGAAAGTAACAGTGTGATAGCTGTTTTACCATAAATGTAGGTGGCATATAGTCAGGTCCATAACTATTGTGACAGTAACACAATTATTGTAATATTGCCTCTGTACACCACAATGTATGTGAAATTAATCAATAAAGATGTAATTGAAGTGTTGACTTTCATCTTTAATTCAAGAGGTTTAACAAAAATACATGGAATCCCTCCATTTTCAAAGGCTCAAAAGTAATTTTTTGACAAACTAACAAACATAAATATTACGATTATTTTTAATTGTTGGATGCAAATTCTTTGCAGTAAGTGACTGTCTGATATCTGGAACCCATAGACATAACCAAATGGTGAGTTTTTTCCCATGAGATGCTTTTCCAGGCCTTTACCGCAGCTGCCTTCAGTAGCTGAGTGTTTGTGGGTCTTTCTGTAAGTTTTGTCTTCAGTAAGTGAAAAGCATGCTCAATTGGGTTGAGGCCAGGTGAATGACTCAGCCATTTATTTATTTTTTTGTTTTATGATAACAATTTTTATTGATTCTCATACACTTTTCAGAGTACAACAAAATATATCAATTCAGAATCAACATTTTTTACCCCGATAACAGCCCCTCCCACCCCACCCAGGAAAGTTAACATTTGATTAATTTACTTATGATTCATTTACATGTGATTCAATTACATATGATTCATTTTCATAAATCCATACAGAATCAAACTTTGAACTGGGGACTCAGCCATTTATGAACATTCCATTTATTTGCCTTAAGAAGCTCTTGGGTTGCTTTTGCAGTACATTTTGCATCATTATCCATCTGTGAAGTGCTATCCAATCAGTTTTGTGGCATTTGAATGAATCTGAGCAGAAAGTATAGTTATCAATAGCAGTCACATCATCAATAGACACCAATGACCCAGTTCCATTGGCAGCCATACATGCCCATGCCATAACAGTTGTGAAGGGGTTTTTCTTCAACAAGCAAAGAATACTTTGATAATCCACTTTAGTTGTCCTCTGTGGCCTACCAGGCCTTTTTGTGTTGCTCGCCAGTTTATTGTTTGTTTTTTAAGAATGTACCAAATTGTTGATTTGGCCACTCCTAAAGTACATTTGCATTGACATCTCTTTGGACAGCATATTGAGGGTTCCCATGAACTTCTACCAAATGCAAATTCAATGCTTGCAATCAACTCCAGACCTTTTATCTCCTTAATTTGTCATAAAATAATGAGGAAACAGGCCACACCTGGCCATGAAAGTACTTATCAGTCAATTGTCCAATTACTTTTGAGAGAAATATCTGTCATTCTTAAATGGTTAATGCAATATTTTTGGTAATCACCTTGAATTAAAGCTGGAAGTTTTCACTTAAATCACATCCATTTTGGTGGTATACAGAGGCAAAATTACAAAAATTGTGTCAATGTCCAAATACTAATGGACCTGACTTTATACGGTAGAGGCTGTTGTTTTTAACTGATGAGGACACAAAATGTTTTGCTGCTACACGCTATATTTTTTTGGCTAATTTGAGAAACTGCCTTTGTTTAAATTGTGTATTCTTATGATTTCTTGTTTTTGTCAGAGAGTTTTTAATCCTGTAAGAAGAGTGTGTGTAAGAGAGGGGTTAAAAATAATGCATGATGAAATTCCCCTGAGAAGAAATCAATTAGCGTCTCCCCTTGACACATCAGTGGAAGCATAAACTGCATGGTGCAAAGCAGAGCAATAATGTAGGCAATCTTTAACATATATTATCACAGCAGATCTTTTTCTTTGTGTAAGAGTTGTTAGTTCTCCCTGTTGAACACACTTTAGTTAGCAAGCAAGGTTTATGGGTGTGGGGGTTAGGAAACAGTTTTACCACTGCTCACCTGGCTATAACACATTCTGTCATCAATTGTACCTCACACAGCTAGAGATCCAGTTACATTTGTGTGTGTGTGTGTGTGTGTGTGTGTGTGTGTGTGTGTGTGTGTGTGTGTGTGTGCATGCGTGTGCCTGTATGTATACTGCTGAGTCTCACTCCATCTCTACTGATGCCGTAGTGTATCTGGTTGTCAGGCAACCAACAGAGCTGTGCTTGGTAGCTCTGAAAGTATTACAGGAGATTGCAGCAGGAACAGTACATTGTGGGAGGTTAGCCAGAGTGGTGAAGCTAAGAAGGGGGGGGGGTGGATAGGACTGGATCTCTGGAGTCTCAATTACACTGTTCAGACTGTCTGATGCAATCAGCAGCCTCTGTGAGTTAAATACAAAAGGTAAGCATAGGCAAACTCAAACAGTCCCACAGGGTCTCTTTCCACTTTCTTTTGGTGAAAGGTTCAACACTCTTGTTATGCTTAAAGTAAGGTCAAATTTATAGCAAATGTTAAGTTTGTTGTCCTTAACATTTTTAACACACACACACACACACACACACACACACACACACACACACACACATATATATATATATATATATATATATAATTGTATACACTTAAATGAAATAAAAACATAAATATAAAAAGATTAAATTAGGACTAATTTTAGCACTTTAGTTAGTGAAGTAACCCAATACAGCCTTGTTGAAATGGATAATAATGAGATGGCGTTAAACATGGTCACACTTTTCTCTGATTAATACTTTAATTTTTTACAAGTGTAATATACCACAAGCCTATAAATATATGAAAGAAATACCAGTAGGTCAGTAACCTAAATAATATGTTCAAAATCTAAATATTAAATAAAATAAAAAAATAAAAAAAAAAAAGCAGATGGGTGACATGCCTGAGATGGCTCCTGAGATTTGTAAGCTAGTGTTTGCCAATTTAACACTTTTAAAATACTTTTTTTTCAACAAAGCCGACATATGGCTTCATCCAAATTTATTGGTTAGGCACTCTATTGTTAGGCACGAATCCAAAATGTTTCCAGATTGCCAATATAACATTTGGTTTCCCAACCAGATCCATCACAGTGACAGATCCCGAAGTGAAATCGCAGAAATCACCCGACTGGTTTGTTTGGCACCTGACTGCGCTCAAACAAACCCACGCCAAACTAACAGACAACACCATATAAGGCGTTTGATTAAGATTATGGAATGTGTGTATTAACCTTAAATCTCTCGCTATACGGTAGGCTACAAATACAAATTAATATTGCAACTGTTATTATTATTACACTTGTATACAAAATGTTGTACTTTGTACTTGTTATAATGCCCATTCTAGCAGAAACATTAATGTGGTGTGTGTTGTGACACTACTGCAGGTAGTCATGGACACCGTCACAGCCCTAATGAAGGTTCTTAATTCAAGTAATTTTGCTTTGTCTATTTGATAGCAAATCTTGAAGATATTTTGTCACTCATGTAAGGGTCCTGTATGAGATGAAAACCAATTAAATCACTCAGATGAGTGTAAAACCTGCATCAACCCTGACTACAGTGGTGAAAAATGGGTTGGTTAGGTTTAAGAGAAAATATTAAATATAGTTTACATTAAAATATTTAGTAAAAATGTTTTTGTCTGTAAATTGACAGACAGAATGTTCCTGTAAAGTGCTGAATTCATTCAACTGCTACCATCATAATTATAATAATTATAATTATAATTATCAATTTGTATAGCGCTTTTTTACAATGGTACATTGTCTCAAAGCAGCTTTACAGAAATATCATTTTTACATTTACAAACGACTTACTAATGAGACCACATTCACACACCAATGGTAGCAGAGCTGCCAGCTTGCCATTGGGGGCAACTTAGGGTTCAGTGTCTTGCCCAAGGACACTTCGGCATGTGGAGTCACCCGGGCCGGGATTCGAACCGCCAACCCCACGGTTAGTGGATTAGTGGACAACCCGCTCTACCAACAGCCGCCCCAATCATCATGAGTTACATCATCAATAAAGATTAGTGAGCTTTTTCCAGGAGGAGCCATGCAAGCCTAATCTATGACACTACATGCTTCACAGATGAGCTTGTCTGTTTTGGATCATGAGCAGATCCTTCCTTTTGCCACACTTTGGCCTTTCCATTGTTTGATAGAGGATAATCTTAGTTCCATAACTTTTATGGCTCTTCTCTTTATTTCTTTGGGAATTCCAATTTGGCTTTCCGATTCTTACTTCTGATGAGTGGATTGCATGTTGTTGTATGGTCTCTATATTTCTGCTCTCTTCATCGAATGGTGGAGTATGATACCTTCACCCCTGCCCTATCAAGGTTGTTGGTGATGTCACTGACTGTTGTTTTTTGTTTTTTCTTTACAGCTCATTCATTCAATGGTCAACCCATTTGGTGTATGTTGCTCAGTACACCAGTGGTTACTTTCTTATTCAGGACATTCCAAATTGTTGTATTGGCTATTCCCAAAGTCTGTGCAATGCCTCTAATTTATTTACCTTATTTTCTCAGCATCAAAATGACTTGATTTACTCCCGTAGACATCATCACATATTCCAGTATTTTTTGCTCACCTACAAATTGGGTGGTTGTATACAAAATGTTCTGTGTTCTATTTTGTTTAACACAGCTACATATAAATACGAGGAAATAAAAGCTGAAATTCTAAACTCTCTTGTCATTCATATTCATCTTTTTATCTCAAACCCAAATGTCTTCAGTCATAAGCAGATCTGAACCCTTACTTCACCAGACAATGCGATTGAGGCTTCTGAATTTATGGTGTTATTGTGTATGTGGGTTTTGTTTTATATGTATTGTTTAATGTACAGAATTTATGCCTGCACACCTTTTGGTCTGTTCCTCTGTATGTTTACACACCTGTTGCACATTATGTGGCTTTTTTGTGCTGATCTGCCGAGTTAAATTTCTATATACATGTACATTTGGTGAATAAAGCGATTCTGATTCTAATTTCTTTTGGCAAGTCAGTTAGGGCATCTACTTTGTTTACATCAGACGTCATTTTCAAATCATTTAGATACAAATCTATATCAGAATGCCAATGGGTCAAAAGTTTACATCCACTGTAAACACTTTAGAAGACTGCAGAAATTGATGTAATGACTTTTAGAAGCATTGTATTGGCCAATTAGGAGTCATTTGGAGTGAATTGGGAGCACAACTTTGGCTCTACCTTTAGAGAAGGTGCCTTTTTACCCTTGGTACAATGAGAAATTCAAGCAACTCAGCCAAGACCTCAGGCAAAAAATTGTGGTCCTCCACAAGTCTATTCAAACAACTGAACTTACCACGAGTATTTGTGAAAACAATTGCTCAATAGCTGCGTTTACATGGTCAACAATAATCCACTCTTAATCTGATTAACACCATACTCTAATTAAGAAACTACTATGTAAACAGCAATTTTTACTTACCTTAATCTAATTAAGGTCATAATCGAAGTAAGCAATAATCTATTTAAGACAGGTGGAGTACTCCTGTTTTAGTCGCATTATGGACATGTATTACAGACATGTAAACACCTCAATCACATTATGTACGTCGTGTGGGAGTTTTTACCACATTTTGCGACAGGACACGATCACACATGGCAGTTTTACGTTTTACGTTGAACAAGAGAGTGCGGCTGTGTCCCAAATCGCATGCTTTCCTACTATTATTCCTACTATTTCCTACTACGAGATACATGTATCTCGGCTACTATATAGACGGTAACTACGCGATTTGGGACGCAGACCACGGCTTCCAGCAGTTGTGTATACGGCTTCAAGCAGTTGTCTATTAGCACCGATAGCATGACAAATAATTAACTGCACTTAAGGCGTTCGAAAAAATAAATAAATCAAAACACCCAAAACTGTATACGGTACCATAACGAAGCAGAACTGTATATTGATATGTGAAATTCTGGAGGGACGTCCGACAGTGTGAAGCGGTGACGTAATGACGTGGGCTCTTAATCTAATTGTGATTTATAACATGTAAAACGGGTACATGACAAGAGTATTCTAAAAGCGTCTCATGTAAACACCTTAATCACATTATGGTCTTAGATTAAGGTCAATTATTAGATTACTGCTGTCCATGTAAACGTAGTCATTGAGATTACTGTGGGTGGTACCACTTAGAAACCATGAAGATGGCTTAAGACTGCAACTGTTACAAACAGTTTTGCAGTCAGTTCTCCATCATTGAATAGTTTATAACTTCACGGGGTAATTTTTATAAATTCAGCTATAATCTTGTCTTGTGGACTATATGTAAACATCTGTTATGTGAACTATCTTATTCAGGAAAGGACTAAATAAAAAACAACATGGGATTTTTATGATCCCTCTTATTTTGTTAACAGTATTAAAATTTATCAGATTTTGCAAGGGGTATGCAAACTTTTGGGCACAACTGTATAATTGCAGTTACCAAGATGACTATGGGTTCCCTTTAGAGTCTGGTTCCTCTTGAGGTTTCTTCCTCATATTGTCTCAGGGAGTTTTTCCTTGCCACCATCAGCTTTGGCTTGCTCATTCGGGATAAATTGATCATTGTAAAATTTATATCCAAAATATATACATTTCTGTAAATCTGCTGTGTGACAATGGCCATTGTTAAACATGTTATACATGTAAAAATTTAATTGAATTTAATTGTGTGGGGGAAAAAAACAAAAACAATCTTGGAACAACACAGACACTGCATCATTCAGGAAAGAGTCACAAATGAATTCAATTCAATTTTATTTGTATAGCACATTAAATAATGGACATTGTCACAAATAAGCTTTACAGAAATATATAATATATAAACATGCAACACAATATATAAATATTGTGCTGAAGTTATCAACTATTTAATGATGATTATTATGTATGCTTTTTTATTATGTATGCTCTTGTTACATAATGGTAAAAGAAAATGTGCATTGTGTGTAGAGTGCAAGCAGGGACTCTGGCAATACTAGCTATGACAGCATAACTTAAAAGGAGAGCCAGAAGGTAACACAGACCTGAAGGTGTCTTGAGACATAAAGCGGCCAGCCACTCCACCATCAATCTCGGAAGGTTAGTAACTTAACTAAAATAAAATTAAATCATAATAATAAGTCAATTCCTCTAATTATTATTTACAGACCATGGCCATATACTGAATTTCTTAGCGAAATTGCAGACTTTATCTCAAACCTGGTTGTGTCTGTAGATAAAGCATTAATCATCAGTGATTTTAATATTCATTTTGATAACCTGGAAGACCCTCTGAGAACAGCGGTTGTGTCCATCTTAGATTCAGTACGGATTAATCTGAACGTAATTGGACCGACTCATAACGGTGGTCCCACTCTTGACCAGATAATAACATACAGATTAAATTTAGAAAATATTGCAATTTTTCCGCAGTCTGAAGTTGTCTCAGATTATTATTTTATGTCGTTCATAATACATATTGATCATAATATTTACACCTCGCCTCGCTACCGCAAAAAAACATACTTTCAAGTCAGCTACTGCACCGAGCTTCATAAATAACCTCGCAGAAACATCAATTAGATTTGGATAACTGTCTGATCCAAGTAACAACTCCAATCTTAAAATAACAACTCTAATCATAAACAATGTTCAATACATAGTCCAAAACCCATAATACATACTATAGAGACTGCGTCTGTTCCCCGAGCTTTACAAAAACATAGAAAAATTCAGAAAGTCTGTTTTAGTAACCTAATTAACATAAAATTAAATCATAGTGAATGTAAATCCAGCACCTTTAATCTTAAGTTAGGACTATTAAACATTAGATCTCTTGCATCTAAGGCTCTTATTGTTAATGAGACCACTACTGATCAGGAATATAATTTAATGTGTTTAACAGAAGCTTGGATTAAGCCAAATGAGTACATAGCATTAAATGAAGCTAGTCCTCCTGGATACAGTCATGTACATCAGCCTCATTTAACTGGTAGAGGAGGAGTTATCATTCATAGTTAAAATCTAGGCATCTTACACAAACCTAGTTGTAAATTTAATTCTTTTGAAATTCTCTATACCAATATAACTTATGTAGCCACAAAAAACAAGTGAATTACTCTAATTATTATTTACATACTCCCAGGACCATACACTGGATTCCTTAACGAATTTGCGGACTTTATTTCGAACCTGGTTGTTTCTGTAGATAAAGCATTAATCGTTGGTGATTTTAATATTCACTTTGATAACCCAGAAGACCCTCTGAAAACAATTGGCGCCAAACCAAATTGGTAATATTTCAAACAGCATGGAAGGGGAGTCTGTTGAAGTATAGAAAATCTCTTAGCAACGCTAGAAAAGTCTATCTCTCCACCTTAATAGGAGACAATAAAAACAATTCCAGATTTCTGTTCAACACAATAGCAAAATTAACTAGGAATAAAACCACTGCAGAAAGAAACACTCAATCATTACATAGCAGTGAAGATTTCATGACATTTTTCACTGATAAGGTTGAAAATATAAGATGTGAAATTCAGGCTATTAAATTAAAACCAGACAGTATTATAACCAGTCCTGTAGATGATAATATAGCAATATAAGATCAAGGTTTAGAATATTTTACTCCCTTTAGAGCAGGGGTGTCCAATCTTATCCGGAAAGGGCCCGTGTGGGTGCAGGTTTTCATTCCAACCAAGCAGAAGCCGCACCTGAGTCTATTGAAAGCCATGATCAATTGATTAAACAGGTGTATTCAGGTGTGGCTCCTGCTTAGTTGGAATGAAAACCTGCACCCACACCGGCCCTTTCCGGATAAGATTGGCCACCCCTGCCTTAGAGAGACCGAACTAACTTAATTCATCTCTTCAGCCAATTCATCAACTTGCATATTAGATCCTATACCTACATTTTTCCCTAAACAGATTTATCCTGGAGTAATTGAACCACTTTTAGATATAATCAATTCTTCCCTCACCTATGGCTATGTACCCAAATCATTTAAATTAGCAGTTATTAAACCCCTGATTAAAAACCTGACCTTGACCCCTCTCAACTGTCCAGCTACAGACAAATATCAAATCTCCCATTAATCTCCAAGATCTTAGAAAAGGTTGTAGCAAAGTTCAAATTCAATTCAATTTTATTTGTATAGCACTTTTTACAACAGACATTGTCTCAAAGCAGCTTTGCAGGAATATAAACACAGTATACACATAGTAAAGGTGAGAAATTATCCCAACTGAGTGGCAAGGAAAAACCTCCCTAAGGTGTTAAGAGGAAGAAACCTTGAGAGGAACCAGACTCAGAAGGGAACCCATCCTCATCTGGGTAACAAGAGATATTCTTAAAGAGATAATTACTGATTTATATGTAATATGCTTGGCTTAGAAGAAACCTTTGTCCCAGCATTCTGGATTTGGAGCAGATGAGAGCTCCATCCAGAAGTAGGACCTCCGAGACAGATCATGTAGGTCCGGAGAGCAGAAAGGACCAGGATCTCCAACATCTCCATAAACTCATGTGTAGCTCGGCAGAAGGAGAGAGGAAGAGAAAAGATTGTTAAGACTGGGAATTAGCATAATGGAAAGTTTAGTCAGGGTAGGCTAGAGTGAATAAATACGTTTTAAGCCTAGACTTAAACACTGAGACTGTGTCTGAGTCCCGAACACTAAATGGAAGACTGTTCCATAACTGTGGAGCTCTATTAGTGAAAGCTCTTCCCCCTGCTGTAGCCTTCACTATTCACGGTACAGTCAAATAACCTGCATCTGTGGATCTAAGTGGGCGTGGCGG
>JAFFST010004273.1:2928-13910 GCA_022414735.1 Noturus placidus
CTCCAGGTTCCCCGTGACCCTGAAAAAGGAGTAAGCGGTTGAAGATGGATGGATGGATGGATATATAATTAGGGGGTCCCCGCTCCATCTCGCCATCAGTTTGGGGGCCTGGAAAACGTTGAAGACCCCTGAATTAAATGATCAATTGATGGTACCCTTGATGGGGGCCAGCTTATAGCAGGGCACAATCACATCCACATTCACACATCATGGACAATTTGGACAGTTCATAATGGATAGAAGATTTGTTGATTATTTGTTGACTAGAAGGTCAAAAGTGGACAATACATATAATAAAGTGATACCCTTTCATATGAACAGTGAAGCTACCTAGCCTTCATTTTTTTTTTCTTTGGTCCAAAGGTGCATTTGTAATTTGCTATTCCATTTGTCTTTACTTGGAGACAAACTCCATTGAAAATATCTACAGGAATGGAGTTACCTGTTGCTTTGAAACTTGCTAGTGAGGCTATTAAGGGTTAATATGATACAATACTTGAAATGAACTTAATAACCAAAGCCTTTCTATGGAAGTCACCAGTTTATTAGGTAAGCAGGTCATATGGTATCCAATTATCCCATCTGTCGCTATACACAGTTTATATGAGACATACTGTAAGACGTAACAATGTCACGGTGCATCTCAGAATCACGAGGAACAAAAAAAAAAAAAAAAAAGACGCACCATTCTGAGACAGCTTTGTCTACAGACAGCACGGCACTATGCCATGCTTTATGAGCTCACATAAGGAGAAAGCTCTTATGTAAATAGCTGGAGCTATTTTCATGATTCTGTCCCTAAGGTTTCCTGTGTGAAGTATCCTAAAGGTCTGAAATGATGCACAGCAACAACATCAGGCCTCTGGGAGAGAGCTGGAGCTTGGTGTTAAGAAGCTGCTATGACAGCGAGGACCCACGGGCCATCTGTGGACCAGCGTGACGTTCATTTGGCTCGATTCGTGCCGAGATGCTGCATAATAATGAGTAATAAACATACAGCATCCCAATCTGTCCGTGGATGAATAAGTGGGAGTTCTTAGTGTTCGGGACTCAGACACAGTCTCAGTGTTTAAGTCTAGGTTTAAAACGTATTTATTCACTCTAGCCTACCCTGACTAGACTTTCCATCATGATAAATCCCAGTCTTAACAATCTTTTCTCTCCCTCTCTCCTTCTGCCGAGCTACACATGAGTGTATGGAGATGTTGGAGATCCTGGTCCTTTCTGCTCTCCGGACCTGCATGATCGGTCTCGGAGGTCCTACTTCTGGATGGAGCTCTCATCTACTCCAAATCCAGACTGCTGGGACAAAGGCTTCTTCTAAGCCAATCAGATTACATATAAATCAATAATTATCTCTTTAAGAATATCTGTTGTTACCCAGATGAGGATGGGTTCCCTTCTGAGTCTGGTTCCTCTCAAGCTTTCTTCCTCTTAACACCTTAGGGAGTTTTTCCTTGCCATTGTCGCCACTCAGTGTCTTGCTCTGTTGGGATTAATTTCTCACCTTTACTCTGTGTATACTGTGTTTATATTCCTGTAAAGCTGCTTTGAGACAATGTCTGTTGTAAAAAGCGCTATACAAATAAAATTGAATTGTCTCTGCACGGGGCGGAGATCTCGTTTTTGCATTCTTTGAAATAGGCTATAAATCAATCCCAGACAACCACATGCAATCATGCTTAAACGGTATGTCAAAAATGGTTTATTACCAATGGGAGCTACGGTAATCAATAGAAAGGTATCATTTTCATTGGTGGTATGTGATTTGGGACGATAATAACTTGGAAAACTTTGTTCTGTCTGCTACATCGTTAGCTAGCTAGCAAACAAAGCTTCCTAAATACAATGTATGACAAGTGATGGACTAGTGGAAGTCAAGTTCAGACACTTCACCTACAGAACACAGAGTGTCTATTACCTTTTGTACACCCATCTGGCCACAAGCTTCAGAATCTTGAAGTCTACAATTTGACTGGCTAGTCACACTTACATGCACTAATATTGCACTTGGAGACCAAATTTTAGAAGCAAATGAGCCATTCGGACGAATATATAGTGAAAAAAATCACGACATCCAATTTTTAGAAGGTCCTATTTGAAGCAGCTAGAGATGAATAAACAAGGCTTTGAGAAAACTTTATTGTTATTTGGTTGCAATGATAGCCAAATTCCCTCGTCCTGTGGAGGCAGGTGGTTCTGAGCCATGTTAAATGACCACGTATGCGACTATAGCTAGCTCGTGAGACTAATAAATAAAGTGCTGCAGGAATGAGTCCTAACACCCGGAAAGGAGTTAGCATTTGAGCACTTCCGGATCCATCGTCACAAAGTTAATGTTTTTTTTTTTTGTGAACGGGTTTTTGGTTAAATGTCTGAAATAAGGTCTGCGTTTAACACAAGCTCAAGATATTTTTTCATGTTTTAATCTACAGCATAAAATTCATCAGTGATGACACAGCTTTTACGCGTCTTGAAAAAGACGATCGCTAACGAGTGGCTAACCGGGATAACAGAGACATTAAACATCGTCACGCCGGACAGGAAAACTCATCTACAACAGCGTCGTTGCATTTATACTCGCAGAACGCAGCTGTGTTGATTTGTGAACGAAACGTGTAAGAATCATAAACCATTCTAGGTCACAGAGCTTTTTTTCTGCAATAATCTAAAAGGCAATGGAAAAAATCCTATTGGATTTTTGTCAAGGAAACCAGGGTGATGCTGACAACCCGGGGGTTGGCCAACAGATGTCCCTCATCCCTGGAGTACCCTACTGTGACTGTTCTTAGTGAAGATGTATATATACACACCACAACGTACTGCTTTGTATATGGTGTACATGTTTTTTTTAACAATGCATCATAATTTCTAACCATTTATTATTACGTTAGTCAATGCTATCATTTACATTATAGGTTTATAGCTATAAACCTTGCTCCCAGCCTCTCTATTCCTTTCTGCAAAATACACAAGATGTTACGGCTGTGGCTCAGTCGGTAGAGCGGGTTGTCCACTAATCCGCTAATCGTAGGGTTGGTGGTTCGATTCCCGGCCCGGGTGATCCCATGCCGAAGTGTCCTTGGGCAAGACACTGAACCCTAAGTTGCCCCCGATGGCAAGCTAGCACCTTGCATGCAGCTCTTTTACCATTGGTGTGTGAGTGTGTCTCATTTGTAAGTCGCTTTGGATAAAAGCGTCTGCTAAATGAATAAATGTAAATGTAATGTTACGGAGAACCAACGCAAAGATATTCCCGTGTCCGAAAGCTTAAAGGAACACCCCTGACTGTTACCCTGACACTGAAGACTCCTTCCAAAAATGGTAACTATAACATATCCTTACAGCAAACTCTGAGATTATGTAGAGAATCTGCCCGATTCTCCTTAAGAGCTAATAGACTGCTACTATTGGGCGGTTGTGGCTCAGTTGGTGGTCCACTAATCATAGGGTTGGCGGTTGGATTCCCGGCCCACGTGACTCCACATGCCGAAGTGTCCTTGGGCAAGACACTGAACCCCAAGTTTCCCCCGATGGCAAGCTAGCACCTTGCATGGCAGCTTTGCTACCATTGGTGTGTGAGTGAGACACAGTGTAAAGCGCTTTGGATAAAAGCGCTATATACAGTAAGTGCGCCATTTACCATTGGTGTGTGAGTGTGCTCTGATTTGTAAGTCGCTTTGGATAAAAGCGTCTGCTAAATGAATAAATGTAAATGTAATGTTACGGAGAACCAACGCAAAGATATTCCCGTGTCCGAAAGCTTAAAGGAACACCCCTGACTGTTACCCTGACACTGAAGACTCCTTCCAAAAATGGTAACTATAACATATCCTTACAGCAAACTCTGAGATTATGTAGAGAATCTGCCCGATTCTCCTTAAGAGCTAATAGACTGCTACTATTGGGCGGTTGTGGCTCAGTTGGTGGTCCACTAATCATAGGGTTGGCGGTTGGATTCCCGGCCCACGTGACTCCACATGCCGAAGTGTCCTTGGGCAAGACACTGAACCCCAAGTTTCCCCCGATGGCAAGCTAGCACCTTGCATGGCAGCTTTGCTACCATTGGTGTGTGAGTGAGACACAGTGTAAAGCGCTTTGGATAAAAGCGCTATATACAGTAAGTGCGCCATTTACTGTTGAAACAATAAGGTATTACAATGACTGCCTTGCAGCTGTCAGAGCCGTTGTTCTACAAAACATACCCGCACCATCTGACCAATCAGATTCGAGACTATAAGTTAGATTTTTTATGCCCCAGAAAACGCACTGTTAATGCCCCAAATTTTCCAGCTTCATCTGGCCCACATACCGGCATCAAATGCCAGCAATAAACTCATGCGGATCTCAAACCGGCATATGAAACAGAACTTGCAGCTGTGTCACATCTGTCCAAATCTGTCCAAACATTGGATGTGGTTGGTTGCATTTAAGCCATTTGTGGCCCAGATTCCAAACGTGGTTAATTATATTAGCGGTCTTTTTCACACTGAGAAATATTAGTCCAGGAACTTTATTCTAGGAGTGTAAGCGCACGCTCTTACAGTATGCTATAAAACCTGGTACATTTCCACTGGCATTAACGGAGAGGAGCACGTGAACCTATAGTACAAGTGTAGCTAAGCGCTCCTGTACTATAATTTCCTGGATAAATGTTAAGCGTAGCATGGTATAATCAAGATAATAATAATAATGCGCTAATATAGCTTTCATGCTGTTTTATAGAACAGAGAAATGCTTCCATTTCATTTCATGCTGACATTTGCTCGTTAAAGGAAAACGTGTTCATTTTGATAGTTTATGGACTTTCGCGTATTGCGTATCTTTGCCAGAAAAGAATGAAAAGATCTTTTGCAATGATTTTGTGCTAAAACGGAAAAACAACAAGCCTCGAGAGCTAGATTAAGCCCATAGGACAGAAACAGATGCATCAGAATCTAGTTGGAATCACATTTTCTATTATATTATTTGAGAGTGTTGAGAACCTAAAACATAAACTGAACAGTACTGTTCCTACAGTATGTTGCTGGCACAGACAGAGATCCCCCCACCTCCCTCAGCTTAATTTAGCCCTTAGCTACACCCACAACCGTGGAAATGAAGTGTGAATGTTTCACGTTCCTCCATATGTCTGCTCCCAGAAGCTGTTGGACTATTATAAAATGTTCTGGTTTCTAACAGCACCTTCAATTTACTGAAAACTGCGCAAGTCTATAAATCGACACTAAATCTATACTATACATGTTTTTTTAATAGTCATATTATTATTTAAAAAAAAAAAAAAGTTTTTTAAGTAAAAAACGTGAGATGAAATGCATCGAGACATCCATAGGAGGACACAAGAATCATTATATAACCATAGTCGTTCCTGGTTCGCTTTAAGCCAGTGAATCAAATCAATTCCATGTAGGAACTCCTATGGAAATGACTTAAAATGACAAGACGGGTAAGGAGAAAAGAAATCAACATTTAAGCAGCTGCCTGCTCTGATTGGAGAAGAAGAGTAAGCAAAGCCAGCCGTATGTACAGAGGAGGAAAGTGTGTTCATCCTCTGTAATGCTTCATGCTCACACGCAAACAAGACCATCAGGTTCTCCGGTTTCGTCCCACCTCCCGCCTAAAAAAAACATGCCGGTAGGTGGACTGGCTACTGTTCCTATGGGTGCGTGAATGTGTTTGATAAACTGACATCGCATCCAGAGTCTATTCCCGTCTTGTGCTTGGTGTTCCAGGGATCCACTGCCACCCTGACTGGGATAAAATGCCTACTGATGATGAGTGAGTGAATGAAGATGAATTTAGTTTTGTCTTTACTACCGAAAGCGGCGCTTTTCAGCAAAAACAGCTGGGTAATTATACGACTTTTATATCATTTGGCAGATTTTGGCTCAGCCTATTCAGATTGTGTGTGATATTTTCTTTTTGTCCAAATGGTTTTTGTCCTTTAGAATATTCAACAATCCATGCTTTGGTTAAACATTGATGGAAAAGACAATCATGCTAAAGAGCTCCTCATTAGACAAAGAAGCAGTTATTTGCTAAGCTAAATAATAGCTCTAAATTTTCAACATTGGAAACACGCACACACACACACACAGTGTACAAATATACAGTGAGGGAAGAACAAGTCAACCCAACAACACACATGTTCAGCATGCAGGATCACACACAATGCAGGCCAATGTGAGAAAGAGGAAGAGAGCAGGTGATGAGAACGAAAGGTTGAGATTAACCTGATTGGTCAGAGGTGCTGTCAGTGACCATAGCAGAGGAGGCGGGGGCAGGACCAGTGCTGATTGGCTTGGCGCCGTTGTCCGAACCAGCTCCGCCTTTCTGCTTAGTTTTGGTGGACTCTTGTGCTTTGAGCTTCTTGGCATGTTTACTTCCTTTGTAGTGCGCCTCGGCTTGGTTCTACAAAGGAGAACAAATGAACCGTGCAAATGAGGCTCATTTTCAACAACTGGCATCACGTATGTCTCACACACACACACACACACACACACACACACACACACACACACACGATCTGGGATGAGATGCCAAGATTAGAGATTCATCCTAAAACCACTGAAACACAGTGTGATGGTGATTATATCTAGATGAATATCAGAATTGGGAAATTACAGGTGTTTGTATGTGTATTATAATCGAATACAGGTGTACCGAATACACTCCGTCCAGGGTGTACCCTGCCTCGTGCCCAATGCTCCCTGGGATAGGCTCCAGGTTCCCCATGACCCTGTAGGATAAGCAGTATAGAAAATGGATGGATGGATGGATGGATGGATGAAACTAATACAGCCAACCCTGACAAGGATAGGATTGTGAAAATTCTTCTCTTTGTATATCCCAGCTTGTTAGGAAGTAGTAGCCTGAGCTCAGGGTCATTTATTATACAGCTCCCCTTGAGCAGGCTCCAGGGCCCAACAGTGGCAGCTTGCTGGTGCTTGAACTCACGACCTTCTAACCAGTAGCCCAGAACCTTAACCGGAGAGTTACCACTATATTAGTTGGTTTTAATGGCTGCATTTATGTGCTATAAATATAAGCAGAGGATAATCCTTCATAACTATCTCGATTTGTCAAAAAAAAAAAAAAAACGAATGGAAATTTTTATCTTTACAACCCGGCACAATTGGGAGACATATAAGCGGACGTCTGAACCTGGTCACAAAGTGATGAGAACTGATTAAACGGACATGAACAGTCTACAGTCACCGAAAGCCAGTCTTACGAGCTCATATTAGAGTCTGGTTCACTTTCAGCTGTGGATTTATAGGGAAAATGAGCACTTATAAAGGATTAGGAACCTTTTGAGATTCCGTCTGCTAGGACTTACACGGCTCACGTTCTCGTTTTCACGAGATCAAAGTCGCCAAGTCTCTGAGGACTTCAAATACAGACACTCTCCGAAGCTTATTCTAACTACACGGCTCGGAGCTTTCTCACGGTGTTCAGACAATCCCTGAGAGATTCTCGTTTCCTGTATGGAGTATCTGAAGATTCTGTGTAATTAACCTCGCCATCCTCAGAGTCCTACCTAACAATTTGTCATTCTCGGACTATTCTTATCTGCTTATACAAGTCCGCAGTTTTATAATCCGCCATAATCAGCATTTTATCCCCAGGTTTCTCTATAAGAGATGGAATGAGCATATTTCTCGCGCTACGACCTGTCAGAGGCTACAACGCTGCAAAACCGCGAGAAACCCCTGTCAAGAGCTGATAAATTGGGGCCGTTATGAGAATAATGCAGCAACTCGGCCCGCATTATCTTTCATTGCTTTTCCCCTACATTTACAACACTCTGCAGTGTAATAAAAAAGAAAACTGCATTTATTTCAGATAGGACGAGGATGTGCTTCTGTTGAAAGATGCATAACTTTCACAATCAATACACATACTCACTGAGTCAAAACTAGTGAAGACGTACATTTAATATGACAGAGTGTGCTGCTGATGCAACCGTGGACTAAAAAAAAAAGAAGAAAAAAAAAAAAAACAAACCCCACAGTGACTGACAGAGAATTTAAAGTAGCTATGGTCTCACAGATTCAATTGATTAATTAATGATTAATCAATTAAGCAGGTTGAATATATATAAAGTCCAGCAACAAATCCAATACATAAGGCCTTGTGCCCGACGCTCCCTGGGATAGGCTCCAGGTTCCCCCCTGACCCTGAAAAGGAGTAAGCGGTTGAAGATGGATGGATGGATGGATGGAAGGCAGATTCAAAGTCAAGGTGGGCAAAAGGGCCGGTCGATCAGCAAACAGGATATCGTAGAGTAACCAAAGTACAAAAACCAGGGAAGGAACAAAGTCAAAATTCCAGAACAGCAATCGGTTCCTTCTCGTAGTACGGGGTTAACGGTGAGACAGATTTGTCCAACAGCCTGGCCTTTCTTTAATTTCGGGGGTGAATTCAGGATTCCCGGACACGTTTATTAATACTCCCACTAACTGAGATATGCTACTTAGTCCACCATATCCAGTGGTGATAAGAAGCTCCGCCCACTGGCGGGCTGGTGAACCCCTTTTCGTCGGGTTTGGGGTCCACCCGGATTGCAAAATATAGCTGGCTTTGTAACAGAAAATATTGCGGGTAAACTGAAAAACCAGCATACGGATCCGGGGATACATAAAAGTCCACTGAGGAAAAAAGGACCGAAATAAGTGCCGGCATGGCTATCCTGGTGCAATGCCCCTTGTGCCTTCCTGCTGCATCCATGGTGAGGGGGAAGTAATCAGTCTCGTTCTGTCATGACGGAGAGGCGGAGACAGATGCAAATGCAGTTTTAATATATAAAGTCCAGCAAACAAATCCAATATGTAAGGCAGATTCAAAGTCAAGGTGGGCAAACAATCATCAAACAGGATATCGTAGAGTAGAGTAATAAAAAGTACAAAAACCAGGGAATGAACACAGTCAAAGAACCAGAACAGCAATGCAGGATAAAATGCTTGGTAATGACAGAATGATACCATGATAAAGTGAAACTGAGCAATTACTTCGCAAAGAGTGAGTGAATGGAAAGTCCTTAAATACAGTGGCTGTGATTGGATGCAGGTGCACGGGATTAGAATGAAGGTGAGGGAGATCTGGGAATTGCGGTCTATGGCGTGCAGGATTAGTCCTCTTCTTTCCAGTATTTCCCCTCACACTTTCTTGCAGTACACCGGCGTTCCCATTCCACCGGCGGAATGTAAAGCGACTTAGACATTTTCACTCAGTAGAACCAAATGAATTATTTCATCACTGCAGGTCTGGTATAAGATGAGTCGGGACACTGTTGGGTTTCTGTGTGTAGAGTATCGTGACTGTGTTTAGCTGCTGCTGAGCAGGCGATGGGAAAGAGTAAGTGTGTGAGCCCCCTACTGGGCAAACAATTCACATCGTTCCACAATTACACTGCTAGAGAATGTAACCGACAGCACAACTAAAGCTTTTTTGATAGTTAAACACTGTATACAACTTTAAAATGACCAAATGCAAACCTAGTAGGCCAGAAAAAAAAAGAAAAACTGCTAATTCGTATAGCCATTAGTGTCTTCATTCATATGAGCCATTAACCACTACTATGGAGCGTGACATCACAAATAAATTCAAATGCTGAATATTTAGCTGAACATTAGCTTTTTCAATCATTTATTCAACGGAAATATCAATAGATGTGATATTCTTCTGTAGAAAAAGTAAGTACACCCTTGGTCTCAGAAGATAGTATTGCCCCGTTAGAAGAAATAATTTCTTGTAGGTCCATCCATCCATCTTCAACTGCTTACTCCTTTTCAGGGTCACGGGAAACCTGGAGCCTATCCCAGGAGGCATCGGGCACAAGGCGGGGTACACCCTGGACAGGGTGCCAGTCCATCGCAGGGCACAATCACTTTCTTGTAGGTGTTTTACATAATTGTGCACCAGGCTTGCTGGAATTTTTGATCACTCTTCCATGCAATATTGTTTCAGTTGCAAGATGTTTGAGTGTTTTCTTGCATGTACCGTCCGTTTCAAATCCCCCACACAACATTTCACTGGGATTCAAATCCGGGCTTTGACTAGGCCATTCCATAACCCTCTACTTCTTCTTTTTGAGCCATTCCTTGGTGGATTTAGGATGTAAAGGGAACTTATTTTTTCAAGGCTAATTAGCGATCAACCAGATCTGAGAAAGAAGCACATTGGTGTTGATGGCGTTATTAGCATGAAAGGTGAAACATGGAGAGCTGATCTGTTTGAGCAGAGTGTACAGATGAGGAGGTGACAAAGCTTGACGGACTAAAGTGCCGCTGCATCACTGAGCTAATTCCCAATGGCGCCACGATCAGCAGGTAGACGAACGGCATTGTGCGAAATACAGGAAACTGTTAACCAACGTGAAAATAGACCAACATGTGGATGAAAGGAATTGAAATGAAAAAGTCGACTCAGATTTTGAACACAAAATGAAGATCGTGTTAATGATTAAGATTAACATACAAGTGGTTCACTTCGTCTCCATTTCAGCGCCACCTATTTCCGTAATTGCCCAAATTTCCTTATATCTTGTGTGGAGTTTGCATGTTCAGCCCGTGCTTCGGGGGTTTCCTCTGGGTACTCTGGTTTCCTCTTCCAGTCCAAAGACTTATATTGTAGGCTGATTGGCATTTCCAAATTGTCACCCCACCCCCAAATAAAGAACCTTGGAACCAATTAGGACATTTTTACTTAATTTAAATATATCCATCCATCCATTTTCAACCGCTTACTCCTTTTCAGGGTCACGGGGGAACCTGGAGCCTATCCCAGGGAGCATCTGGCACAAGGCGGGGTACACCCTGGACAGTGTGCCAGTCCATCACAGGGCACAATCACATACACACACACACACACAAACACGCATACACTACAGACACTTTAGACACGCCAATCAGCCTAACATGCATGTCTTTGGACTGGAGGAGGAAACCGGAGTACCCGGAGGAAATCCCCGACACACGGGG
>JAFFST010004339.1:2349-14139 GCA_022414735.1 Noturus placidus
CTGTGTAGCCTGTTCAGTGAGGTAGGGTCTGATTTTTTTGATGTTGTACAGGATGAACCTACAGGACCTGTACAGCATGAAAAAAATCGGACCCTACCTCACCGAACAGGTTTTTTATTCAGATATATAGAAAATTCTAAAGAGTTCACAAACGTTCAAGCACCACTGTACACAATTATTCCATAGGTGCACTAAATTCATGTTCATGTGTTTTGCATTGGTACATTTACAACTACAACTACATCCATCTATATTCCGTACCGCTTATCCTACACCTGGAGCCTATCCCAGGGAACTCGGGCCACAGGGAAGGAGACACCCTGGATGGGTGGACACAATCACATACACACTCACACACCCATTCACACACTATGCACAATTTAGAGAGGCCATGCATATTTTTTCCTACATATCAGAAATGTAACATTCAGTTTGGATATTACAGATATTACAGATACTGTACGTTTGACCATTATTCTGTATATTTACGCATCTCTTGAAAAGAACAGTATTTCAAATGTCCTTTGCTCATGTAAAATGTTGTATAAAGAGCATTAAAATAAAAGATCTGACAGGGTAAAAGTGTGGTACAGGACAGTCAGTGTGACCCTTTTGATCCAGAAGCCCTGATGCACCGTGCAAATGTGGGGCAGTCTTTTTTCAGACGTGATGCACATGTAGGGTGAAAGGCTAAGAGATTATGTCTCGTCTTCAATGTACCTTTGTGGCCACAGCTCCCCAAGGCTTCATGTCTAATGTGGTGACATATATGACATAGATGCTTATCTTAGTAAGATGAACTACAGTAAAGAGTGCTCAGAAATCATGATCTCTCTTTCCCTCACAAAGTACTTTGTAGCAGATGGACTTTTTTTGTTCATGTTCAGATTTAATGGTGGGTTGTTTCTCAAGGAGCTAGGATCAGAGTGATGCTGTCAAGCTTCTATAGCATGGAGAGAGAGAGAGAGAGAGGGAAAGAGAAGGAGAGAGAGAGAGGGAAAGAGAAGGAGAGAGAGAGAGAGGGAAAGAGAAGGAGAGAGAGATAGAGAGAGAGAGAGAGAGAGAGAGAGAGGGGCAGTCAAGAGCCCTTCCTCATACAGAGGAAGGGGAAGAAACACTCTATTGGTAATAACAGCGTAAAAACCAGAGAGTGTGATTATAGCCTAGTCGGGATTTTCCATTTATTTTCCTCTTCACTGATGGTAGTCATTGGTATATACCGTCAGGTCAAAATCAATCATGATGATTGAAAAAAAAAAATCAAAAACTTGACCATGAAAAACTCTCTTAGGGTATCATACAAAATAAGTACAAAATAATAACCTTTAGACATATTACAGTCAGTTAACTGCCGCCCGCATTTACCCTAATATTTATCAAATGTATGAGTTGGCACTGAGGTTCGGCTGTAAATCCTAAAGTTCTACCTTGATGAGAACACAATTTAGTTTCTAGGAAAACATTTTCTTTAAAAAAAAAAAAAAAGATACTTGTCCCACGTGTCAGCCTGTCTAAATGTGCACCAATTGTTCACTATCAGTGGAGTTGCATATGATTGGGGCATTAACCCACGACATTGTATGCTGGAATATTTGCTTCATTTATTAAGCACTTAATTTTCCTTCACACAGAGATCCATCATCATGAGCAAATAACACACTCACACAGTGCGTTAGTGATTAATATATCTGAGAACCTGAAACACATATCAGCAAACAACCCTGAGCTGTATAATGAGACTGTGGAATAGCATTTATGGGCAAACACAGGGGTTTTCGTCCGGTGGGGCGGTGAGGTAAGGATATAAAATATACCAAACCTATAAAAATACAAATCATGTTAAATATTAAGTGAGTGAGTGAGTGAATGAATGATCATATGATCAAAGTCAATGATCTTTGTATGCCGTAGCATTAATTTAATTTAATTTATCAATTTGTATAGCGCTTTTTACAATGGTACATTGTCTCAAAGGAGCTTTACAGAATTTTTACATTTTTACATTTTACAAGCAACTTACTAATGAGAGCACATTCACACACCAATGGTAGCAGAGCTGCCATGCAAGGTGCTAGCTTGCCATTGGGGGCAACTTAGGGTTCAGTGTCTTGCCCAAGGACACTTCGGCATGGGATCACCCGGGCCGGGATTCGAACCACCGACTCCACGGTTGGTGGATTAGTGGACAACCCGCTCTACCGACTGAGCCACAGCCGCCCATTACAAATCAGAACCTAGAGGCCCAAACCTGCTCCAGCATGACAGTGTTCTTGTGCACAAAGCGAGCTCAATGAAGACATGATGTGCCAAGGTTGGAGACGAAGAACTCGACTGAGCCCTGATGTCAACCCCACTGAACACCGACAGCACTCCAGACCTCCTCACCTGACATCAGTACCTGATCTCACTGATGCTCTTTTACCTGAATGAACCCAAATCCCCACATCCACGCTCCAAAATCTCATGGAAAGCCTTCTAAGCAGAGTGGAGCTTATTATAACCGCAAAGACGGACGAAATCTGAAGTGAAAAAGCAGGTGTGATCGTCAGGTGTCCACAAACCTTTGGCCATATAGTGTATCAAAGATAAAAACGATAAAAACGGCTTGACGTAACATTACGCAGTGTTCCAAAAATAGTGTGTGATGTTCAGGCACAGTGCTTACGGTGTGTATGCTATCACGGGCAGTGTGTAAACCCTGATAAGACTCACCTGGCGGAAGGCAAACAAACTCGCATCGACATCAGAGAGCTATTGAGCGGTCTGGATTGGGGCGGAAAAGAGGATCAAAGCGCTATCCTCTGGGGTCTGGAGAGACAGGATGTACTCTGGTGATGGACCTGATAAGCACCAGGTCACATCTACAGGTACAGAGCCTGCTCTGTGTTCTTCTCTTTAATTAGGGATCTCTTACTATAAAGGGAAAATTATGCTTTATGAACACCATCAGTGTCAATGTAGCTGCCTTTAATCGCCTGAAATGTACAGAGAAGAAATAAAAGACACTTCGACCCAAACCACTGCGTTTGTGTTGCACTGATTCGCACACATACTGTATTGTTGATCATTTGGGAGGTGTACGTACCATAGCTCGTTATCATGAGCACTCAGTGATGGCATGGAATGCTCTTTCTGGTGTCTGAACACTGGTATTTAGGTTAAGATGCTGCTAGCCATTACATGGCGTGTGAGAATTAGAAATGTCATGTCATCTGACGCCTTTGGGTATTCAGGTATAGGATTCATACACCACTTGGTGTATCACAATTGGTTTCAAATACATTTCTGATTACCGACATTTCAGTGCTGCTGGACCTGGAAATATCAAGTCCTATTTCAATTCTGTATATGAATGATTTAAATACATGATGAAGCCATCGATCCTGCAGTACACATGCAGTACTCGAGCCGTAATAGCAATAAAGTAAAGTAAAATAATTTATTAGACGTATTAGCTCGGGCTTATTTCTCGCCTTCCCCTTTTTCTCTTCGCACAAAAGCAGCTCAGTGTTAATTAAAGACAGGGCAGGCTGACATTATGCAGCTTCTAGCCCCTTTGTGCTGATGAGGCTCTCTCCTGTTGTAGAGAAAGCGCCGTGTTATTGTGAGCTCAACGGTGCCCACTCATCTCATTACAGACTCACTTCATTACACAGGCCCATTTGGCAGACAACCAGTAAAAGACACAACAAAGCTCAATTCATCGGTGATCAACCCTAATACTGGGTCCAGCTTTAGGTAGCAGTCGTTGAAGCAATTCGCCTTCTATCTCATGACTCCAACCAATTTAAGGGATACATTTTGAAGATTATAACTGCGAATCCGAGTTATTTGCAAGCCTGGATGAAAAGCCAGAAAGCTGACCAAAGTTCGACCAACATTATTGAATTATACTGATCAGCCATAACACTGAAACCACCTCCCACCACCCTCTTGTGCCACCAAAACAAGCTCTGACCTGTCGAGGCATTGGACTTCATAAGACGTTCGATCGGATTGAGATCTGGGGAATATGGAGGCCAATTCTTTGCCGCGTTCCTCAAAGCATTCCTGAACAATTTGTGCAGTGTGGCAGGGAGCATTATACTGCTGAAAGAACCCACTGCCATTAGGGAATAACCTTGCCATGAAGGGGTGTACTCATAACCCCATACATAGCAAACTGCAATGCACTGTGTGTTCTGACACCTTTCTATCAGAGCCAGCATGAACTTTTTCAGAAATTTGTACTGCAGTAGCTCTTCTGTGGGATTGGACCAGACGGGCCAGCCTTCACTCCCCTTGTGCATCAATGAGTCTTGGGCGCCCATGACCCTGTTGCCAGTTCATTGGTTGTCCTTCCTTGGACACTTTTGGCAGGTACTAAAGACTGCATATCGGGAACACCCCACAAGACCTGCCGTTTTGAAGATGCTCTGAACCAAATGTCTATCCATCACAATTTATCCCTTGTTAAAGTCGCTCAGATCGTTATGCTTACCCATTTTTCCTGCTTCCAACGTCAACATCGAGAATTGACCGTTCACTTGCTGCCTAATATATCTCACTCCTTGACAGGTGCCACTGAAATGAGATACTCAATGTTATTCACGTCACCTGGCTGTGGTTCTAATGTTATGATGAACGTAACTGAATAAAATGTCCACATAAGAGAGTCATTATAAGTATACGATGTCTGTGCATTCAACGAAAACATGACTTGAGAAAACACAGTGGACCAACACCAGCAGATGACATGGCACCTCAAATCATCACTGGCCGTGGAAACTTCACACTGTACTTCAAGCAATGTGGATTCTGTGTCTCTCCACTCTTCCTCCAGACTTTGGGACCTTGATTTCCAAATGAATTGTAACATTTACTTTTATCTGGAAAGAGGACTTGACCACTGAGCCACGGTTGAGTTTTTTTTAAAGCCTCAGGAAACCTTTGCAGGTGTTTTGAGTTAAGGAGCTGATTAGAGATCTTCTCAGGTCGACATTTCTGCATTATAAATTCATTATTGGAATATTTTGAGATACTGGAGTTTTGATGTCCACGAGCTGTAAGCCTCCACGATATAATTATTTTTTTAGAAGCACCTGTACTTTAGTTTGCTGTTTTAAGAAGGTAAATAGGCTGCTGTGGCTCAGTCGGTAGAGCGGGTTGTCCACTAATCCACTAATCGTAGGGTTGGTGGTTCGAATCCCGGCCCGGGTGATCCCATGCCAAAGTGTCCTTGGGCAAGACACTGAACCCTAAGTTGCCCCCGATGGCAAGCTAGCACCTTGCATGCAGCTCTGCTACCATTGGTGTGTGTGTGTGTCTCATTTGTAAGTCGCTTTGGATAAAAGCGTCTGCTAAGTGAATAAATGTAAATAAATGTAAATGTAAATATACACTACATCCCTCATCACAGTTTGCTGACTAGTTGCTAACCAAAACAACGAGTGTATGTAGGTTGAAAATGACGTACTTCTATGTTCTGACTTTAAGGTAAATGCTTACTATTCACCTATGTAATGGCAAAGGCATGATCATACAGAAACCATAGAGTCTTCAGAAGCTAGACATTCATGTACTGTGTGTGTACACGTGGCGTAGAAACAACGTCAACCAGACATTACATCTGTCTTGTTTCTGTTCATATTATTCAGAGGATTTAAGACATGTGCCTGCACGCACGCATGCACGCACACACGCACACTTGGAGATCCTGCTAATCTCACCAAAAACACATGTTCTTTAAGAAAAAAAGTATCATTTCTTATTTTTGGTGAACTTTCTTGTAAGGAGACATAAGAGACAAAACATTATGGAAGGAGTCTTGGGTGTACGCGCTTTGTAACACTGAATAATATTTCTGTCATGGGAGAATCTAGGGGTGAACTAGATGTCTTCAAATAATTCACAAGAGAGAGAAAAAGAGAGGCTGGTGAGGGAATAACTGTGTATAGCACCTATAATGTATAAAGTGCTGACAGGAACTAACTTGTCTTTTGGACGTCTCACAGCATTAAAAGTAACCAAACGTTTAAAAGTATGATGTGTCATTCATCCATCCATCCATTTTCTGTACTGCTTATCCTACACAGGGTTGCACGGAGCTTGGAGCCTGTCCCAGGGAACTCAGGGCACAAGGTGCGGGATATCCTGGACAGCGTGCCAACACATCGTGGGGTACGCTGTGGAAATGCCGATCAGCCTACAATGCTTGTCTTTGGACTGGGGGAGGAAACCAGAGTACCTAGAGAAATCCCCCAAAAGCACGTGGAGAACATGCAAACTCCACGATACAGGATGGAGACAGGACTCAAACCCTCAACGCCGGACGTGTGAGGCAAATATGCTAACCACGAAGCAACTGTCAGTCATTAAGACTTTGAAAATTGAAAGCATTCACAAATCACCGTGGTATTAGAGGAATAAAAATACACGCTGCTATTGGAAATGAATCAACCTCCGCCTTGTGGCGCAACATAACATCCTGTCTTTGATTATTTTTCTATTACTGCATGTTTTATTCCTTACTTTACATAGCAAAGGAGAGCAGTATGCACAAAAGGATTTTTTAATTCTTTTCCTGAAACAGACTCCGACTAAGTAGGACGTCGATACCAGTGCATCTACATTTGCAATTTCTTTGCATGCCTAAAATGGCCGGTATACCAGGCAACTACCGACACACACACACACCTATAGTAAATGGTAAATGGCGCACTTATATAGCGCTTTTATCCAAAGCGCTTTACACGGTGTCTCATTCACCCATTCACACACACACACACACACACACACTCACACACCAATGGTAGTAGAGCTGCATGCAAGGCGCTAACTTGCCATCGGGGGCAACTTAGGGTTCAGTGTCTCGCCCAAGGACACTTCGGTATGTGGCGTCATCCGGGCCGGGAATCGAACCGTCAACCCTACGATTAGTGGATTAGTGGACAACCCGCTCTACCGACTGAGCCACAGCCTGCCCTATAGTACATCTACACCTAGACACACAGATGTGTCTACAATCTTCATTGTACCTGAACTTATTTCCCTTATTACTTTCCATTACACAAGTCAGATATTTAACGAACGATTGCATGACCATAAAAGACACATGTATCTTCTCTGATGGGATCGTAGTTTGGTACCGAACGACCCAACAAGCATGACAAGAGCTTCCTTTAAATGAAGCTGATAACTCATATCAGTCCTGGAGAGATGTCTCAGTGAACGTTCAGTGTTTGATCAAGCCACTTGCACTCAATGTCAGAAATGTAAGAAGAAATCTAAGTAACAATCAAATCCTCAAAGAGGACAACAACAACAACAACAACAACAAAAATAAAACACAGACAGGAGCAATCAAAGGTGTGATGGCGTCAGCAGTCTATTCTGGGCCAACAGGAACAGAAGGATTCATGATGGTGACGGCGGAGGGGAAACTTTCATTGTCATACTGTTGACAGGAGATAGAGAAGCGCCGGCTGCAGGAAATGACAAAGTGACTGATTAGACGGAGTTACTAACACTTTAATGAGACAGGTGGAGAGATTAGAGAGGGAAAGACACGATAAGAGACTGTGCGAGTGAGCAAGGGAGAGAGAGGAATGAATGGAACAGTGTACGTGCCAGGCAACATATTTTTGTACACACATATGCCTCTTCAGCCGCGTTGTACTGTCGACGCTCATGTATTTTTAATCACTGTATTGTTAGTCTTTTGAAACAGTTCCCAGGTAGACCTGTATGTTTAGGTCTGTTCATGTCAATGAGTTCCAGGGAGCAGCCAGAAGAGTGCTACAAAATGTGTGTAAGTTCATGTGTTGCACATTTACATTTACATTTATTCACTTAGCAGACGCTTTTATCCAATATATGACCATGTATTCTTTTTTCTTCCAGAAATAAACAAAATCCTTAGTAAAAATCCTTTATTTTTGGGTCTGATGATTGGGCCTCTAGTACTTTTCAAATGGAACAATCAACAACAATAAAAAAAAATAATCCAAATCCGTAGATTTATTTTATATGATTTATGCTATAAGGGCGCACGGTGGCTTAGTGGTGAGCACGTCCGCCTCACACCAGGGTCGGGGGTTCGAGTCCCCCTAGGGGCCATGTGTGTGCGGAGTATGCATGTTCTCCCCATGTGTGGGAGGTTTCCTCCGGGTACTCCGGTTTCCTCCCCCAGTCCAAAGACATGCATGATTGGCGTGTCTAAAGTGTCCGTAGTGTATGAATGTGTGTGTGATTGTGCCCTGCAATGGACTGGCACCCTGTCCAGGGTGTACCCCGCTTTGTGCCCGATGCTCCCTGGGATAGGCTCCAGGTTCCCCCGTGACCCTGAAAAGGATTAAGCGGTTGAAGATGGATGGATGGATGTATGCTATATGTGGTGTTCTGTTTAGCTTGAATCTATTGTTGCGGACCCTACCCATGAACAATTTCAGCTTAGGAACCTTCTAACATCAGCCTTTAATTATCTTTTGTTCCGTCTCTCCGTTCTTTGCTAGGGTTATTTTTTTTTAATTAGATGTCCAGACAATAGTCACTTCTCATCAATCTACAAGCTCCGGAAGCACACACGCACCTCCAAACTTCTCAGAATCTCCAGCAGACATGGGCATTTTCACCCTTAATCAACTCGAGCCAAGTAAGCCATGAAACGATGGTCACTCTCTGACCTTCCGGGCCAACTCAAAACCTAAAAATCATGCACGCTAGATCAGCTTTAATACTAATAACATCAGCAGGCAAGCATGATGGCCGTGGTTTTGCTCAGATTGAACCTGTGCTGCACGCATCCGCCAGGTCTTCCTCCTACACTCTGTATTTCCATGATAATCGAGCCGTTTGCTGCTCTGCATATCAATCCCAAGCGTTAATTAAAAAGCTGTTATATTCTTGCTGGCGTCACTGCCTAGATCTTGTGCACAATGGTTTCCTATGGAGGGGGGCAGGGGGGGATGAATGATGTCAAAATGTACGTTACTTATTTAAATTAGGTTTTGCTTTGCTTAGATGGCATTCAGGGTGGGATACATCCTGTACGCGAGACAACTTGAAAATCAGAAATAGAATGGACTCAAAGACCAAGCCAATCAGAAAGCAAGCGACCAAATTCTCAATGACTTTTCATGTTGGGTCACAAAAATACTATTAAATGGAAGGGCTGGTCGAATAATGAATGCATCTGCATATAAAATCTGATTATAAAATGGATTTATTTAGCAATAAAAAGAAGCATGATGTACAGATAGAGATCCAGCTTAAGAGCTTCAGGTAATGCTCACATCAGACATCAGAATGGTGGAAATATAAGCTCAGTGAATGTTAAAGCCTGGTTTGAGTAATTCAGAAAACACAGAATGGTGAGAAACCCCTCCCCCCCAAAAAAAAGATCCAGCAAGCAGAGGTTTTAGGGGAGCAAACGCCTTGTTGATGAGAAAGGTCAGAAGATAATGGACAGACTGGTCCTATAGGAGGACTATAGTAACTCTCTGTACAGTAAGCACTCTTTACAACCATGGTGAGCAGAAAAGCATCTCAGATCCTACAGCACGTTGAACTTTGAGGCAGACGAACTATTCAATTCAATTCGATTGCACTTTTAACAACAGACATTGTCAGAAAGGAGCTTTACAGAAATATATAAATTCAGGATATACATTTTAAATTAATAAATGTTACCTAATGAGCAAGTCAGAGGTGAAGGTGGAAAGAAAAAAACTCCCTGAAACGACAACCAGACCGAAAAGGGAACCCGTCCTCATCTGGGTGACACCGGATAATGTGATTATAAATAATCCCCTTCTATAATGGTGTACTACATGGTCAAAAAGTGCAATTGTGTAATTTATGTTTATGGATTTATATTTATCGCTTCCACTTCTGTCAGCCAGGTGGCGCTTTCCTCTGATCTTTAAAAGCCAAGTTTAGAGAAACCTTTGAGCACTGTAACCTTAGATTCCTGCAGGTGAACATCCCCAGCAGCTCTTGAATTGTATCTACATATTATACATTGGGCTGCTGTCTCATGATCGACTGATTGAATAGTTGCATGACAGCTGTAAAAGTATTTTTAATAAGGTGGATTAAGACTATACATTTACAAGGTATAATTTTGACGCTCTATCTCCAAGAATACGCAAGTGGTTATCTTATCATACATCAAATCTGTAACACAGTAATTTTAGAAAAAATTATTTATTAAATAGGCTGACTGTCACAACAATGCGCGCACACAAAAGACGATATGAACACGCAACACTTTCAGTGTCTGAGAATCAAATAATTGTTTCAGTCCATAACAAAACTGGACACCATATTTAAGAGTCTAGTTCTGTGCTGTAAGTTTAAAAGATGAAAAAATACGCACGAGAGGATCTTCATTCACCACAAAGAGCTCCAACAGGCTCCCTGGCTCTCTTTATATACAAGGATCGAACTGGCATGTCTAATCTGAAACGGTGCAGTTTATGTTGGCTCTGGTTTAGGCTCGTTTGAGTCTGATGTGATGGAACACTCCTTCTTTATAATGTCTGCTAGTTTAGGCTCCACCTCGGTCAGTGTGGAAATGAAGCAGAGCACCTGCGCATAGAGAAAGACAGTATGTGTATTAAATAACTGTGAGGGAGGGATGGAGGGAGGATTGAAGACAGTATGTGTATTAAATAACTGTGAGGGAGGAAGTGATGGGAGGATTGAAGACAGTATGTGTATTAAATAACTCTGAGGAATGGAGGGAGGGAGGATTGAAGACAGTATGTGTATTAAATAACTGTGAGGGAGGAAGGGAGGGAGGAAGGGATGGGAGGATTGAAGACAGTATGTGTATTAAATAACTCTGAGGGACGGAGGGAGGGAGGAGAGGATGGGAGGATTGAAGACAGTATGTGTATTAAATAACTCTGAGGGACGGAGGGAGGGAGGAAGGGAGGGAGGGATGGGAGGATTGAAGACAGTATGTGCATTAAATAACTCTGAGGGATGGAGGGAGGGAGGATTGAAGACAGTATGTGTATTAAATAACTCTGAGGGACGGAGGGAGGAAGGGAGGGATGGGAGGATTGAAGACAGTATGTGTATTACATAACTCAGGGATGGAGGGAGGATTGAAGACAGTATGTGTATTACATAACTCTGAGGGACGAAGGGAGGGAGGAAGGGATGGGAGGATTGAAGACAGTATGTGTATTAAATAACTGTGAGGGAGGAAGGGATGGGAGGATTGAAGACAGTATGTGTATTAAATAACTCTGAGGGACGGAGGGAGGAAGGGAGGGATGGGAGGATTGAAGACAGTATATGTATTACATAACTCTGAGGGATGGAGGGAGGATTGAAGACAGTATGTGTATTACATAACTCTGAGGGACGGAGGGAGGGAGGAAGGGAGGGAGGGATGGGAGGATTGAAGACAGTATGTGTATTAAATAACTGTGAGGGAGGAAGGGAGGGAGGATGGAAGACAGTATGTGTATTAAATAACTGAGGGACGAAGGGAGGGAGGAAGGGAGGGAGGGATGGGAGGATTGAAGACAGTATGTGTATTACATAACTCAGGGATGGAGGGAGGATTGAAGACAGTATGTGTATTACATAACTCTGAGGATGGAGGGAGGGAGGAAGGGAGGGAGGGATGGAAGGATTGAAGACAGTATGTGTATTACATAACTCTGAGGGATGGAGGGAGGGAGAATTGAAGACAGTATGTGTATTAAATAACTCTGAGGGATGGAGGGAGGGAGGATTGAAGACAGTATGTGTATTAAATAACTCTGAGGGACGGAGGGAGGGAGGAAGGGAGGG
>JAFFST010004375.1:39352-51852 GCA_022414735.1 Noturus placidus
CAGCTGTGTATCATCAGCATAACAGTGGAAACTAATTCCATGTTTACGAATAATTTGACCTAGAGGTAGCATATATAAGGTAAATAGTAGTGGGCCTAAAACAGAACCTTGTGGAACACCAAAATTAACCTTGCTATGAGTGGAGAAATCTCCATTTACATCTACAAACTGATAACACTCGGTAAGATAAGACCTGAGCCAGGAGAGGACGGTTCCCTCAATGCCAACAACATTCTCTAACCTATCAAGGAGGATACTATGATCTCTAGTATCAAAAGCTGCACTAAGGTCGAGTAACACAAGTAACGAGACACAACCCTGATCAGAGGCCAGTAGAAGATCATTTACTACTTTAACTAACGCTGTCTCTGTGCTATGATGAGGTCGAAATCCTGACTGATACATTTCATGTCAGTCATACAGTGGTGGTGTCCCAAGTTTCAACTCAACTAAGTTTCCTGTTTTGTGTGTGTTTTTTCTTTTCCCAGGACATTACTGTTTGATTACAAACCACAGAATTGATTGACAGCTGGAGGGAAAGCCCTCGTTCTGTATTCCCTTACACTCGGGACATGATCCAGCTTGACTGAACAGCTCATGGTTGTTTGAAAAGGCAGATCCTCCCACGTCATTGTTTGAAGAGACGCCGGATGCTGTAAAAATAGCCGGATTGCCTGCTTTATCTATATAACAGTAGAGATCAAGAGGTGGAATTTTATTGGTCGTTTGGGAACGTATCGAAAACAACGCGTCGAAACACAATGCCACGCTCCAAAGAAATTCCCGAAGAAATTCGCAGAAAAGTGGTGGAGGCTCACGAGACCGGAAAAGGCTACAAACTGATTTCCAAAGCTGTAGGACTCCCCAAGACGACCGTCCGAGCTATACTGCGGAAATGGAAAAGGTTCGGGACGGTCATGACCCTACCCAGGAGCGGCCGTCCGTCCAAAATCTCTTTGAGAGCGAGGCGGGAAATAATCCGTGAGGTCATGAAGAACCCCTGCACGACTTCAAAGGACCTTCAGGCCACGCTGGCGTTGTCGAACATCTGCGTCCACCATTCCACCATCAGGAGGATACTGGGAATACACGGAAGACCAACTATGAGTTCCTTTGATGGGAGCATGGTGTTGCAAACTTCCGGTCAGGAGGAGAGTGGAGAGATGGATGATTTGGACAAATTGACTCAGGACATAAAGAACGAAGAGGAGCTGGATGTCTCGAACACTAATTCCGATAACGGTAGCAAGGATAACGCTAAATGCGCCGATGATAATGAGAAAGGTGCTGGACATGACAAGAATTGTGTTGATGGGGAGAAAACACCAGCAAACGATAACCGTGATGATGAAATGCCGTCAACGGATGTTAAAGGTGCTGGTGGTGAGCATGGAGATGAAGATGGTGTGATTGAGAAATGCGACGATGGAGGCGATGGCGCTGAGACCGCACCAGCAAGCGGTGGAGATGCTAACGAGAATAAGAAGCTTAGCGATGAGACACCTATTGCCAAAAGCTGTGGAAGTGGTGACACCGATGACATGAATCGACAAGACAGCGGTTACGCCACTGACTGCGATGTCAACAGTGCCTACAATAGTAATAATAATAATAATAATAATAATAATAACGGTGGTGGTGGAAGGTGGAGTGATGAAATGGATTACATTAGTACGTTAATGTTTTCAAGCGTCTAGGATAGCTGGCAGGAATAAATTTGAAGTGCATGCAACTTTCATGGTGCGGACGACCACCAAATATTAGAAATGCCCTTGAGCTGGGAGGAGAGGGGTCGCCTACGGTAGGGTCCAAACTCGAAAATATATACGTTGTAGAAAACTTTACTCAGTTTATGCTTATCATTATTATTATTATGATTATTATTATTATTATTGAAGAATGCGTTGTGTAAAACTAAGTCTGATCCGTTTTGAGTCAGTTTTTCATTTTCCTTCCTTTTAATCGTAACAGTGTTTTGTTTTTTGTTGTTTTGTTTTTCGCATAAAATGACAAAACACAAGTTGTTGGAAGCGGACTCGGTTTATTATTATTTTTTGGACCCTGCTGTATTCCATCCCGGAATTTCAGACAATCCTGAGAAGAAATGAAATATCTAATATGATTTCTTGACGTTACCTGAGTTTATTCATACTGACACTATTAATATGACAAACAAAAGAATGTTTGTGCGCTATACAATGCACTAAGGACTGTTCTTTGTATCTGGCTAATCGGGGATAGCCGGCCAAGTTTGAACCAAACCTGGCCTGACTAGGTCGTGGGGGGGTGATATGAAAAAACAAATTCCTGAGTAAACACGGATTCGTCGTTTGCGAGGCACGGCTTAGTCACGCACGACACTGCTGAATGGATTTAGCCATTATTCAGGAATAACGTTAAAAAAAAACGATTCTTTCACAAAGCTTCATTCATCAGGAGCTGCTTTTGTTATTCTCGGGCCAACAAGTAGAGAATCTCTGGCTGGTACTTAAAAAAAAAAAAAAAAAAAAAAAAAATTTTTTAACCAGAAGAAAAACCAGAGATTGAACAAGTCACCAAATAAAAGATGATTTGCTAGTTTTATGTTTTGTCTGGATCTTTGTCCATCTCGCTGAGAAACACCAAAAAAAGAGGTTTGCTGGTGACTATTATATTCCGCTTTACGTGTTTATGCTCGTAGCATTTCAGTGTTTTTTGTTCTTTTGTTTTGTAGCTATTATTCGTTATTGTTATAAATGTTCCTACAATTCTGTTAATCGTATGCATGTTTATCCATTTATCCTCGACACAAGGACTTCACGATTCGTTGAGATGAAGCAACCACCTTTTCTCATTTTATGAGATTTGTTTTTTTTTGGAGTTCGTCAAAAGGTGAAAAGTTCTCATGAATTAATTAAACCATTGTTGGAAAAAAAGAGTATTAAAGTATACTTATTTCTGTTCAAGATGAAGTTCTGAAAGTTCCTGTTGTGCATTTCTTTACTGTTCCAGTTTTAAACGTGTGTGTGTGTGTGTGTGTGTGTGTGATGGTTTCTATGTCCAGAATTCTCAGAAAGTAAATATTGTGTGATTGTTGCCCTTGAAAGTGTTGACCTCGGAGAGGAAGTAACACTGATTAACTTCTCTGTGCATAAAAGTAACAGAATATCATTCCTACTGGTAGAATACTATATATTAATAATCCAGCGGGGTTTGTTTTCGCTCAGCATCTTGCTGCTTGACGGTACGTGTTTGGATGTTCTTGATTATGCCACCTTCTTGCCCCGCTTCTGACTATTTAACCGAACAGGACCCGATGGAAATGAATGTGCAAATGAATTGCAGCGATTAATCGCATTGCGTTTCTGTTAGAGCTAATAATCAGCTTGTTTGTCTTCCGGCAGAACCCCTTATGTAAAAAAAAAACAAACATTTTTTAGGTCGCGGGTATAAGGACACTGTATATTTTCTTTCAGATTGGTAGCGTATAAAATTGATACTAGATTTCTCAACTAATAGCATGAGAAGTCTACTCTCGACTCCGTTTTCAGAAATGATCCCATGACACCCCCACCACCACCACCACAATGATGTCCCTTTACAACACCTACACCAGTGATGTTGACCTGCTCTATCAAAGGTAACAGAATTGGCCTCTTTAATCAGGATAAGGGGACGTAGTTGAGGGTGTGTAAAACCCGTATCAGTGTAGGTTCCACCAGACCATATCTGTTAACCTTTTTTTTTATTTTATTTTTATGATAAGATACTGTTTAAATGGACATTTGTATAGAGTACTTTGTAGCCATGTAAACAAACCAGTTCAGTCCAGATCTGGAAGGGTGGATTTGTTCATTTGCGAACGTGAGATAGACGATGTGGTGGAGCTAAAATTTTCCCGAATGTACTGTAGAACTCTGATTCAGGGTGGTGGGGTTTTTGTTGTTTTATTTGTTTGGGTTCTTGTTTTACATAAGTGGTGTTACAGGTGCAAACCTTTGACCTGAAGTCATCACATAGCAAAGTTTGCTCGGTTTATTGATGGAGAATCAGCAACTGCTCCCATGGAATAAAAACCTGCACTGTAGTCAGCACTTTCTGTATCATGATGCTACGTGTTGATAGAAAGAAATGCTTTGGAGCGGAAAGGGGGTTAGCGCCCAACTAACTAGCACAAAAATTCTAAGCACTGGTGCACTACAGCAACACTAACTAAAGTTGGGTTTATATAATCTGACATGGAGAACATGTGTTATCGTCCAGTCTCTTCTAGAACCTGTCCAGGATTTTATTGGGATCTCACACCAGTGTGTACTGATCTCTAAGCAACCAAAAACAGCAGGGACTTGAGCAGACATTCACACAAGCACTCCTTTCATGGGTATCAGATTGCCTTTAGAATTGCACCTGAACACCACATAAGTACCTGGATTTGGATCTCAAATTCGATCCGCAAACGAAGCGGTCAAATGATGTGTTTTCCTCCCAGAGATTTTGCCTGAAGGAACTGGACTAAGAAAGCAAACACGCTTGGGTTTGTAATAACCAAATGCTGTGGGTGCGAAAGCAGTTTAATTGCACAACCGGTGTTTTTAACCATGGAACGAGAAGAACAAGGTGGAGCTGGTGTGGAAAGTGTGTTATGTAACATCCTTCACACACAAACGCACACGATGTCTGCAGAACATCTCAGAACACACCTTTCATAGTGCCATATCCATACACAACTGTTTCTAATATCTCATACACATTTCCCTCATACTGTACATCCCTACCATACACACCTGTCTCACATTTATCTCTCACACACACACACACACACACACACACACACACACACACACACACACACACACGTGTCCTAGAACGACCCTAACCAATACCCAAGGCTCATATGCTAGAACGTCATTCTCATATATATCTATCTATATAGTTCAGTGTTATCGTTAATACCCACACCAAAGCAACATGAATGGTAGTTTCCAGAAAGACCGAATGGGGTTTTTATTATTATTATTATTATTATTATTATTATTATTTTATGAAATATTAGCTTTTAAAGATTTTTGGGGGATTTTTTTTTTTTATAATCCTGCTCGTGTTTACTCACTCGCTGCCTGAGAGCACTCACGTGATTGGCTGCTGAGCTTGGCTGCAACAAAAGACTGCGCTCTGATTGGTGGAAAGTTGTGGGCTGATGCCTGCTTCTTATAAATATTCATAAGGCCTTTGTATGAGTCGGAGGTAAAGCCGGAAGAGCCGGGGATTTCATCGGGTTTGTGTTATCGAGTTCACGCGGGGAACATTTCTGTTTTTTTTTCCTCTCCACCCCTCCTTAGATACGGTCTCGGTGGAGTCTAATGCTGCAAACAGACACTAGAGACAAGGAAGAAGGTTGGTTTTTGTGTTCAGTTTCCGGTGTAAAGAAGAACTTCTAATAGGAGGCTAATATTGCAGATCTTTTATTATTATTATTATTATTATTATGCGCTTTAATTTGCATATCCTGGGATATTTTCGCAGCTTCCTGTCTTCACGGTGGTTTGTTTTCTAGTTTTTTGTTTTTCTTTGCTTGACATGTATCTCTAAACTAACATTAATCCGGATTTCACTTAGAGATGCTAGCTGTCACGACCCAAGCCGGACTGCGCATGCGCAGATACCGGTGAAGCGCGGGGGGGGGGCAGGCTGTGTTAATTCTCCTCGTGTTATTTCAGGTCAGTGTGATGCAGGTGAACACCGGACACGCTGCATTTGTGCTCGAGAACATCACCCAACATCACGAGCTTAAAGAAGAGGAAAAACCCCGTCTACGTGGATGTTAATGGGACGGAAGTAGAATCATTTATTTAGAAATTGGTTTTATTCCTGCAGTATTCTTGTGAGGATATTTAGTTAAGTCGGGTCGCTGTAAAAAGTTCGATATTCGTCCACGCGCACGATGATGCAAATCTGCGACTCGTGCAACCAAAAGAACTCGCTGTACAGCGCGATGACGCGGTTTATCGGCGCCGTGAACAACATGGACCAGACGGTGATGGTGCCCAGCCTGCTGAGGGACGTGCCCCTGGACGAGGACGACGACGCAGCCGTGGCGCGCGGAGAGGTGAAGAAGAATCCGGCGCGCGCTGCCGGCTCCGGTAGCGCTGTGCACCCGGTGCCGGCCGCGTACTTCCGCACGGGCGACATGTACGGCTATTACGTGCTCCTCAAGTCCATCCGCAACGACATCGAGTGGGGCGTGCTGCAGGGCGACGAGGTCCGGCGCAAAGACCCCGCGCGCCTCGAACCGGACGGCGAGGACCTCGAGCAGCTCTTCCGCTTCCACCTGAAAGGCCTGCACACCGTGCTCGGGGAGCTCACGCGCAAGGCCAACACGCTCACGAACCGGTACAAGCAGGAGATCGGTATCGGCGGCTGCGGGCTTTGAACTCTCAAATTCTCGCGCACACACGCACAAAAATACCTAACTAATATGCGTTCTCATTATTCCTAGCTCAAAGGACAATACACACCCCTTTATAAATCTTATTTTATAACTACTGCACTTTTATATTTTTTTATTTATTTTATTTTATTTTTTTTTGGGGGGGGGGGGCTACATTTGACGCTCGTGCTTTATTATATGCAGTGTAATTAATATGCAAATGGAGATGTTTTATGACTGGAGACATGATTGAGACTATCAGAGTGCACAGCGCTATTAATCCCGTTCAAATCCCAGGCCTTAAATCAGTGAAGCGGAATCCAGTGATCATTCTGTGTGTCAGGATGCTGAGTGATTCCTGGAGATGAAGTGCATCATCTTTGCGTGTGTATGTGTGTGTATATATATATATATGAGAGAGTGTGTGTGTGTATATATAAAATGAGGGCAAAAATGTCATGCTTTAATGTGTGTAAGGCTTGTCCAGTGTGGTGTGTGTGGTTTTTTTTTTTTTTTTTTTTTTTTTTTTTTTTTTTTTTTTTTAAATCACTAAGCTCTAAAAAAAAAAACCGAATAAATTGTTTTGGTAAATGTTCTCTGTTACGAGTTGGGTCTTCATTAGCGCATGTTCTTGTGCATCTGCAAAAAAAACCAACCATTTATTTGTTTTGCAAACGGTCTGGATTTCGGTGCCTCAGCATGTTTTGAACATTTTTCAAGAGGACTACTAAAGCAAAATATTTGTAAAAAAAAAAAAATGTGATGTGTTTGTAAATGAGACTTTTTTACAATTTTTTTAAAATTTATTTTAGCTGTACTCTTCATTGACACAGTCCGACCAATCAGAATCCAGATTTTCTGCTGCGCTTTTTTTAAATGTATATTTTTTTATAAAGTGTTCGTGGATTCTTTATTAAACTGTTTCTAGTAGACTAGAGGTTATATGCCTTCTGTTGCTTATTCGCAACTCTAGCTCCAGTACAAACTAAACTAATCCAAATTTAGACACTGAACACATCTTGGCTCATCCTTGTGCTTGATTACATAATTGTTCGCTGGCGGTGTCTGGTGTCGAGCGCGTTAACGTTTTGTTTATGGTTTCAGTCTATTCTAATCAGTCACCGTGAACGTTGTTACCTGTCTCGAACACACGCACAGGTGCCAGATTGTTCCTGGACACGACATGGCGTGTCTCGTCATGTCCAGCTCATACAATAGCGTATGTATGAAAGAAGGAATGAACAGACTTGGTGTTCCTACCAGAGCTTACATATCAGAGACAGAGACAAGTGAACACGTCGTAAACGCTGCAGATGGCATCGGCAGGTCACGACTTAGAGGTTGCGATGAAGGTGCTTCCTATCTGCTGTAAAATGAACAGCACAGATTATGGACATTGCATAAGCGTATTCCGCAACACAGAGCATTGTGGCGAGACAAGAGTTTGCGCTGTAAGTCGTTGCTTTAAAAGTTCTCCGAGTCAATTAGCGACGTTTCCATCCAAGTTGCGAATTTAACTGTGATGGACTGGCACCCTGTCCAGGGTGTACCCCGCCTTGTGCCCGATGCTCCCTGGGATAGGCTCCAGGTTCCCTCGTGACCCTGAAAAGGAGTAAGTGGTTGAAGATGGATGGATGGATGGAAATATTGGAATATCGCGTAAACCTTTTGCGAACGCGTCCTGTGTTCGAGAGAACAAAAGAGTCGTCATTTCTGGAGAAACTGGCGCATCTTGTCCTCGCCGCTATTTACAAATTTTTCATCGGAATTACAAAATAGGGGCGCACGGTGGCTTAGTGATTAGCACGTTCTCCTCAAACCTCCAGGGTTCGAGCCCCGCCAGGGCCATGTGTGTGCGGAGTTTGCATGTTCTCCCCGTGCGTCGGGGGTTTCCTCCGGGTACTCCGGTTTCCTCCCCCAGTCCAAAGACGTGCATGGTGGGCTGATTGGCGTGTCTAAAGTGTCCGTAGTGTATGAATGGGTGTGTGAGTGTGTATGTGATTGTGCCCTGCGATGGACTGGCACCCTGTCCAGGGTGTACCCCGCCTTGTGCCCGATGCTCCCTGGGATAGACTCCAGGTTCCCCGTGACCCTGAAAAGGAGTAAGCGGTTGAAGATGGATGGATGGAATTACAAAATAAATAAAGAAACGCTGAAAGGCCACACCCACATTCGACAACGGTAGCGATCATAACGACCTGAGAGACACGATACACGCTATGAGCAGCCGGTTACTTCGTAGTGTGAACGTAGGGTTAGTTTTAAATACTTGATGTCTTGCATACAATACAAGAAACTACAGGTTCCAGCGTGTTTTTGTATTTTTTTAAATTCACATATCCAAACGGAAAAATTCATTATATTGAGAGAATTCAGGACGTTTACTCTTTTGGTAAGACGGCTGGAGCACTCTAATGTGTATATCCCTTATGTGTTCCTCCCTTAGCGATTCCTACTTGCTGTAAAGTAAACACTCTGGTCCTCGTCTCTGAGTAAGCATGCCATAAATAGATGTCTTACGGTAAGGTAACAGCTTAGATGTATCTACTAGGGCCAAGAAGCTACAGTAAGCTCAGAGTATAACATCGTATTTTATTTTCAGTGTCTGATCAAAACCTCCTGTTATTGGATGAACACTAACCAAACCAAAAATCCTCCGTTCGTCTTCGCTAAGCACGTTATATACACCAGTCCGTCTCAGAGCACCATTCACACACACTTTCACACTTACAGGAAATTTCGAGTCACCAATTCACCTTCTGACATGTTTTTGGAAGATGTGAGGAAACCGGAGAACCTGGAGTCACTCCATGGGAAAAAATAAACATGAAAAGGGAAGAACACGTCATGGTTTAAATCCACACCATGCTTTTTAAACGCTCATGACACTCAATAAATGATGGAGGCTGGAAACACCTTTTATAATCTAGTTGCTCTGGTTTACATCATCTAAACCTCATCTTATCCAGTCCATTGGAAGGAAATGTTCAAATAAGATAGAAATCTGTCCGAGCTGGTGTGAGCTTCACAATAGTACCAGTACATGCTACAATCTCATAACTGCAGTTTTCTATAAATAATAAATACATTCAAGATATAATAAGTGGTGCGATCATGTAGGAATGTGTGACGCAAACATCCGGGTTCCAGGCCAAGTGCCTGTGACGTTCGCTTCAGAAACGAGTCGACTCTGCTTTGTTTCGGCTCTTTTTAGGTGAACACTGAGAGCCGACTCTCATGAATTCTAAGAAATTTGGTTATTATATGTTTTATATACGTTTTAAAATACATTTCAGCGTATACAATGCAGAGCGAAGCGACGCTATTGTCATCATTAGACAGGTTTTTTTTTTTTCAGAGAGAAACTATCTTTATAAAAAATACTGGAGACCGAAATGGGAAGGGAATCGAAATGGTGAGTCGACTCTTGTTGGTACCATTACTACCAGGTGGGATTCATTACCGACGCAGAATTGTGTTAGCCCTGATTAGCAGCGCTATTAAACTTATAAAACACAAATAAATCTACTTCATGATTATAATTTACTTTTCTATTAAACCGATTCTGAAACATTTCCTGTATGAAATATCCCTTTATTGATGTATTTTGTCGTTCAGTTGCTGAAAAGCTTAGACTTCATTAGTAGCGGCACCACATCACGTGATCTAATCCGACGCATCCTATTGGATATAATGTGCATTTTGTACAAAATTTTAAAGCATTGCCGATTTTAAACAAAACGCACAGTATATCCAATAGGATGCGATGGATTAGATCACGTGATCAGGGGACGCTACTAACGTCACGTTGTTTAATGTTTGTTTCTAATAGCGTGGCGGATTTAAAATATATAAACATGTCAGAACGAATTTCGTTTATCAGCATAGACATGGAGCACAAATGTGAAGAGCGAGGAAAGAGAAAGACTAAAAAGTGAAACTATATCATTGTTTTTATCTATCTATCTATCTATCTATCTATCTATCTATCTATCTATCTATCTATCTATCTATCTATCTATCTATCTATTTATTTATTTATTTTTACACCTGAACTCTGTTCATAAAAGGTTAACTAATAATTTGGCACTTTTAGTGCACCTACTAATGAGTTAGCTAACAGGGCGGTTTATGATTTAGTGATGTGTTTGTTTGTTTGTTTGTTTTTTGCTGTACTAGATTTAAATGCCACCATTTGCTGAAAGAAAGGCCAAGGCCTGGGAATGTGAGAGTCACGTGACTGGCTTTGTGGTTATTTGCTCATGGCCGCCGCACCAGTGTTTTTCTCCAGAGCTGGGAACAAAATGGTGCCGTAGTGCGGCTGGTTTTGTGCTTTGCTGTGAGAGTGTTGAATGTTAAGCAGGTGTAAACAACACGACTGACCATAAAACAACCACCAGGGCACTGACCTTTTATGAAATAACAAGGGTGTGGGAGTGTGCACGTACAAATAATAGCAGCACTAGCACCAAACCCTTTGAGGATCAACCTGGAGACCACCTCCCTGTTCTGGAGATGTGCATCAGGTTCACAATAGATATGAGCCTGTAGTGCAGTTGCTCTCGCTTTAACACACCCGAGTCATCTTATCCAGGAAGTGTGTAGGACAAAAAGTGCTGAATGTTTGTTTATCTGGCATTAAAGCGACGTGTGACGCAACAGTGAACGTGTGGGAACGAAAGAAACGTCAGGACTGAACATTTCAAAGTTGGTGAAAGAAACCGTTCAGGATGGGACTAGGTGTAGCAGACAGATTAGCGCGTTCCTGAAACCTGTGTTCGCCTTATTAAAAGAAAAACCACACAAAATTAGATCTTTGTAATATACAGTTGAGGACTTTTCCATCTTTTTAACCTGACATACTCAAAGGTTTAGTTGCTAAATGCTAAACATGGCTAATCATAAGTGGTAGTCCCTGTTAATAATGATGAATTAGTTATATAATGCTAATCTTAAACAGAGTGAAATTTAATGTCTGTGTAAATTTTTTAAATAAAAATTCAATGTTATTAGTTTGTGTAATTAAAATGAACCCAATGCTGGACGTTCCAAAGTAAAACCAAAAAGAGAATAATTCTCAGTCATCCATCCATTCATCTTCAACCGCTTACTCCTTTTCAGGGTCACGGGGAACCTGGAGCCTATCCCAGGAGGCATCAGGCACAAGGCGGGGTACACCCTGGACAGGGTGCCAGTCCATCGCAGGGCACAATCACATACACACTCACATTCTCAGTAATAAGAAGTGAATATTAGGAGTTCGCAGCTAGCATGTTGTTTGAAAGTGAGTACGGCGAAATTAGCATTAACCTACGCTGAACTTGTTCAGCATAGCTAATCGTAAGTCAAGGTCAGTAGGGTAATTAGTGAAACGTAACGTTGCTGTAAATTATGTTTTGTGTGTTTGGTGATCTTGAACGAGTTTAGCGTTGTTGTACCGTTAAGTAACTCACTTACGCTAGCACAGGCTCCAGGAGCGGCTGACCGAGAACTCGATCCCAGCAGGGTTTGCTTACAATGCGTTTCCTCCTGGAGTCGAATGTCTTGACGGAAGCAAAACTCAGAACGCAAAGCCAGGCTTGTTGTCTTTGTCCAAATCGCGTTTGTTGGCTTGAAGACGCGTTTAAATGTGCGAGGTAACCAAATCCCAGCGCTAAAGTTTTATTATTTTTTAGCCTCAACGCCATCTCAAATCTACGATCCGTTCTGATTTTTCAAAGCGATTGATTTTTTTTAACCAGGGAATGGGACAGGACTTTTACACTTGTGCTTAAAAATTCTAGCACTGTAACGGTAACATTAGCACCATTTTTCACCAAAGTTTAAATCCAACTGACTGAAGTGAGAGAAATTTCCGAATTCACAGCGCGCCATGTCGTACCACTACATTACACTTGCACATGTATAAAGGCGTGCTAACTAACTACCATGCTAATTAGCTAGCTCAATTAAGTAAAGTAGCTATGTTGACTCGATTCTATAATTTTTTTTTTGTTTACATTTCTGTATGTACTTACATATTTTCACGTTCTACCATGCTAATTAGCTTGAGTAAAGCAACATGGCTGAATTTGTATCGACAATTTACAAAATA
>JAFFST010004405.1:0-12166 GCA_022414735.1 Noturus placidus
ATAAATCTTTTGCTACTTGGTCTAATAAGGGGGCTGTCTCACTGTCTGACCTATATTTTGAGGGAGTTTTTGGATCGTTTGAGCAGTGAACACAGAAATATGGCATTCCCAGATCGCATTTTTATAAATATTTGCTGCTTAGAAAGCTTTGTGGCCTTAAATTCGGACACCTTCCCATTGTGCCCTTACGATTCATTATTAAATGCAGTTTTTAAAGGTAAACTGGCTAGGAAACATACAATAAGGGCCATCTACGACCTACTCGGTATGCATGATTTGTCGTCACTTGATCTACCCAAGAGTAAATGGGAGACAGACCTGGGCGAATCAATTTCTGATACGGATTGGTGCAAGGTAATCAAGGTGTTTTTTCCTCCTCCATATGTCTCAGACATGCGGTTGTCCAATTTAAAATTGTTCACCATCTGCATTGGTCAAAAACTAGACTCTCAAAGATTAATTCCAGCATAGATCCCACATGTGATCGATCCAGACAGGCCCCAGCCACTCTGCTGCATATGTTCTAGACTTGTCCGAAACTGTACACATTCTGGCAATCTATTTTTGACACCTTTACTAAGATATTGGGAAGTGTAGTACAGCCATCTCCTCTTATTGCATTGTTTGGGGTGACCCCGGAGAACTCTCCTTTTAAACGATATGAGACCAGCATGATGTCCTTCTGTACTCTCCTGGCCAGGAGATTAATATTGTTTAGATGGAAGGATCCTGTTCCACCAGTGTATGGTCACTAGGTCAGGGACGTCATGTGTCATCTTAAGTTGGAAAAGATTAGGTACACTGTCAGGGGAGCGACTGGGAAGTTTTACAAAATTTGGCAACCTTTTCTGTTCTTTGTTAGGGACATGGACGCTGACAGTATTACGTGTTAATTGTCTATAATTTTGTTTCTTTTGCTCTCTACTTTTCTATGATGATCTGACTTTGCAATTTGTATTATGCATGTTCTGTGTCTGGCACGGGGGGGTGGTTTTGTTCTGTTTATTGGCTGTATATGTTTGAGTTGAAAATGTTAATAAAAAAAAAAACCTTGATCAAAAAAAGCCATCACTTTCAAGAGAGTCATTAAGTGAAACCCTGTAGCTTTGTGTGCAAACCCTGTAGCTAGTCCTCCAATGAATGTGGAAATGCAAGGACTGTGGTACTTCTGTTTCATGAAGATCTGAGCACTATAAACTTGAACAGACATTATGGACACCACCATTCCTATGCATGCATCTATTTCAACTGTCCTTGTACATGCAAGACTTGTAAGGCAGTTTTAATCCACTTGTATAGAAGTCATCAGCCCTCTTCACAAACTGAACTCACCACATTGTAATGTCTCTTATGCAATTGTAATCAACGTTCCACTTTGAAATACTATTTTCAACATATAGCACAGCATCTGAAAAACAGTGAAACAGTTCATTCTGTATTTCAGGGGTGTTCATACACATTTATGGTTCGTTTCGAACTCATAAAAGCAGAAATCATAAGGATTGTACAGTAAATGACTTGAAGCCTGGAATACTTGAGAAACAGGGATCAAGCTCAGAAAATTCTGTTAAGTCTTATTTCCGACAGTAACCAGGTTGATAGTGTTGGTACTGAGCTCTCATAGGATTTACATACAGAAAACTTAACAGGTTTTAGTTGATGATCAGGTGTTAAAGGATTTGCCACATAATGTTGAGCTCAAAGTTGTCTCTCTCTTACTGAAACTAGAACACACTTGTTTCTAGTGTGGCTGTTGATGAACTTTTGCAAGAGTTTGACTATTTAATAAGAACTGCTTCTTTCCCTCTTATCGATCAAACCATAGCTCAGCACTTACAGAATGTTAACTGTCAAGTAGATAAAACTATTCTGCAAGAGCTAGCATCTACTCTTTGTAAGTCAAATCAGCTTCATTTAGTGGTCATGGCCCACTTTCCACTGCTTGGAAGCGAAAAACGTATTACAAAAAACATTTTGATATTGTAGAACCTACAGAATATGTACTTGACTCCCAAAACAGAACATCTTTTCAGTATGTCTCTATACTAAAATCTTTATAACAGATCCTAAGTTGTCAAACGTTTTTGGAAAAAGTAATTAACTTAAAATCTCACCATCAAATTCAATCTGATAAAATTCAATATAAATCCTTTTATGACGGTATTAATTACAAAGAAAACTTAAAAATGATCAAAGGAGTGTGCTATTTCACTTATTTTGTATGTAGATGATTTTCAGATCTGTAATCCCCTCGGGACCTCCAGAAAAAAAAAAAAAAAACATAAAATCTGTGGAGTATATTGGACATTGGGGAACTTGCCTGCTAGTTGCCACTCGGCGCTGTCTAATATATATTTAGCTGTGCTTATTTGTAGTGAAGATGTTAAGTGTTATGGTTATGACAGTGTTTTGAAGCCCTTAGTAGATGATATTACATATGGAACAAAAAGGGCTGTTTATTGCCAAATTAGGTAAAAGCATTAAATGAACATGATCGACTGCGATATTGACGTTTAAAATTCGTCCTCCACTCATGGAAAACTCTGCTGTTTTCTCCACTCAGATCAAGCTCTTCCTGAACTTACAGCATACCACATGATGCGATGCAGGGATGACGTCATTTCATAATGTCAAAACCCAGAAACTGAGTTTCTTTGCGAGCTGCAGCGCTTGCGCGAGCGGAAATCATGACATTAGCTAGCACGACGCTAAATGTCACTACAGGGGGGCGGTTGTGAGGCAGGTGGTAGAGCGGGTTGTCCACTAATCGTAGGGTTGGTGGTTCGATTCCCGGCCCACGTGACTCCACATGCCGAAGTGTCCTTGGGCAAGACACTGAACCCCAAGTTGGTCCTGATGGCAAGTTAGCGCCTTGCATGGCAGTTCTGCTACCATTGGTGTGCGAGTGAATGGGTGAATGAGACACAGTGTAAAGTGCTTTGGATAAAAGCGCTATATAAGTGCACCATTTACCACTACATAGGGGAAACTCTGTGCTCTACAGTGCAACCATTTCACTTGCATTTGTGACTGAAAAGTATTGTGTGGGACCTTGAATAAATATTTATGAAGAGATATAATCAAATATATACACATTTACATTATGTGTGTTAAATGCATGCTTAGCATATTACTCCATAGTAGCTCTAGTACGGCTCATTTTCTTCTTCTAAGGACAAGAAATGGGCAATCAGTGAGACTGAGCAAAGTATCTCCCTCAAGTCTCAACTATGACTCCTGCTGCTAATTGCTCATTTCACCCATTTATTCTGGTGAATTTTAGAAGAAACATACGAGAAAGAGGTCCGACAACATTGAAACTAAAATGAGGTGACTGCTGATAGAAGTAGCAGGATGAATTCTGAAGTTTATAGAGCTATACTTTCTATTCAGATTCAGTCAAATGTTGCAAAACTGATCGGATGGCACTTCAGTACAGATGGATAACAAAACATACCAAAAAGCAAAGAAATTTGCTTCTTAAGGCAAAGAAATTAAGTGTTCGAGCATATTTTTTACTTACTGAAGACAAAGCTGATGGTAGAAAGACTCAAACAAGCAGTGGCAGCTTCAGTAAAGGCCAGCGACGCAGCTCAAGAAGAGAAACTCAACATTCAGTGACGTCCATGTGTTCCAGATTTCAGGCAGTCGTTGACAGCAAAGGATTTGCATCAAAGTCTTAAAAATAATCCTAATATTTAGGACTAGGTTAGTTTGTCCAATTACTTATGAGCCTGTGAAAATGGTGGGACTGTAAAATGAAAATGCCTATAATTCCTAAATGGTTAATTCAATATTCATTTTAAACCCATTGAATTAAAGCTGAAAGTCTACACTTCAATCACATTTTGATTGCAAATCCATCGTGGTGGTATACAGAGGAAAAATTAAGAAAATTGTGACAAGTTTTGGACCTGACTGTACTGGACCTCATTGCGTCACCTTTTCCTGGTGCTGGAAGTGTAATATTACATGAGGTTACCACTTTAAAAAGGTTTTAATTAACAGGATCCTGAGTACTTAGTATTGGCTAACCTCTATTTACCAGTAGACTTATCACAGGCATAAATGCAGAAAACCGATTTAATCAAAAATTAACAGCGCGGTGAAGAATGACCTCACTCACACACTATGAGCTATATGGGTATTCCCTAGAAATGAAAAATATTCAAATACATACAAACCTTATTAAAATGAAAACTTCAAAGAAGCAAAGTAATATGTATAAAAAAATGTAACTTATTTTCCTATATTCTGTTTCTGTGCTGTATTCAAATGTTTCCTCTTATGTTTCCCCAAGATATCCCCTTAAAACTGTATGAATATATAGTAGACAAATTTAGACAAGTAAACTCAAACACTCATTTCTTCCTCACAAAAGAATGAGTCAGATGAGTTTAGCTTATACAGTAAACACCACGAATAATATAGTTTAATAATATAGTTTGGGTTAGTTCCACCTTGTTGTAAATGTTCAAACCTTTACCAAACGCTTGGGTTTTTTGTTGGGGCCCGTGAATTGGTGCACATACAAAAAAATTAAATAATTATTTTTTTTAAACCCCTCCTTAGCTCCTTTAATGAACTGCTAATCAAAACTGTGCATTGCTCACACCTCTCGAAGAGAAGGGAGAATTAGCTGCCATAGAAACGAGCCGAGTGAGTGAATCCGCTGTGAGCGAGCTTCCAGAAGGTTCGGCAGTAGCGGCCGTTCTTACACAGGTGTAGTGACCGCGCTACTGAGCACAGTTCTCCACAGTCCTGGTCCCTTCAGTTCCACGGTGAAAACTGCGGATGGTGCTTACAGCTGTCCCTCGCACAGACATTATCTTAAACGTCAACGAGTTACAGTTTGTACTTAGCTTTTTTTCCCCCCCAAGCTAGTGCAAAACAACAAATGCAGATAGTCTACAAACAGTCACCTCAGCGTTAAAAACTCCATTTTCTTTTCCCGCTCGGCTCCTGCGTGTCATTCCCTCCAAGTCCGCTTCACCTCACCTTCCTTTTCTCCACTCCCCAATAATGGTGGTGTCTGATTGGCTAAGAGTGTAATTAAACAAGAAACGTATTGGCTTAGATTGGTCTTCAAAGTGGGGGCCACCAGGTGGCGCCCAGGGAGCCTCAACGATTTGGTGTGAAAAATGAGGTTTTTTTTTTTATCTCACACACACAAAAAAATTACACTTACTCCTCTACTCTGTGCACTTTGCTTCTTCTGGAGCTCAATTAATGGATCTTGTATGGTAGCACTACTTGTATGGTTCTCTGCTTGATCTATCGCTTTGCTTGTATTTTTCTCCTTTGTAAGTCGTTTTGGATAAAAGCATCTGCTAAACACACACACAACTAACTGTTCCTCAGTGGTGTAATGAACTTCCAACCTCAATCCAGACTGCAGAATCTCTCACCATCTTCAAAGAACAGTTAAAGACCCACATCTTCCGTCAACACCTAACCAACTCATTAAAAAAAAAAAAAAATAAAATTGCACTTGCACCTCTACTCTGTGCACTTTACAAGATCTATGAACTTGGTTCTAGAAGAAGCATTGTTCTCTGCTTGATATTACTTTGATTGTATCTCTCATTTGTAAGTTGCTTTGGATAAAAGCGTCCGCTAAATGAATAAATGTAAGAAAGATATATCTATCTATATATGCGCATTACTATAACATGTTAGTTGTAACAGTACATTAAAATCACATTTGCTATACCCAACTTTCTAATTGCTAAACAGACAAAACATCAATGTAATTATTAATAAAAAGGGAGATATATTCAGAAGTCTGTATTTTTAAGGTGTTTTAAAGACATCTTGCAAAAGAGGGTCCTCGGTCATGTTAATGCCATTTGGGGGGCCTTACCCTGGAAAAGTTTGGGAACCGCTGTTCTAGCTCTCTATGGCTAGTTTATAAATCACTTCAACATTAATTGCAAAAGTCAAATCTTAAAGTAAATGTAGGCTTTGTGTCTTCACATACACACACACACTGGAGTGCCTTAGCCAAGGGTTTGTATAATTTACTAAATGAGATTTATTAAGTCAAAAACCTGAAATATTTTCAAAAATGTTCTCCATTCCTCACCCATCTAAAAAGGTCATTTAACAAACTTCTAAGCTAGTATGGTTCTTCGATAGTACATTTGTTTTACAGTCAACAACCAAAGCGTCATTTATTGTCCATGTTAAAAACACGTCACAAAGCAATTCACTTACTTCCATTCGTTTTAGAGAATACTGACACTCAAGCCCAAGTAATGCATAAACATTTTCATAAATACAATTGTCAAAAACACACAAAGTTAGGTTACAGGAGCTTATTCTTTACATGACTGTTTAAAAAGCTAGCCATCTTATTTGCAATATAATATTTTTTGGAAGGTCCATAATGATCAAAGTATTTATAGAAAGCAATTTCTAAAAAAAAAAAATAATAAAAAAAAAGTTTAAACACGAACTAGAAATTCACACTGAAGTCATCTCTGTGACATGTCCATAAAAAAGGGAAATGTGGAAGTATTCAGTTTCTCTCATTTGCACAAACATATTGCTACTTTCTGTACCTGTGGCAAGTAGCAGAGCTCTACATATAAGGGTTGATGTAAGGGTTTTGCTGAAAGGGTTTAACACTTTTTTTCTTATTCATGCTCTGGCCATGGTGCTTCTTGCCATCAGATGACTGCTGTTTTTCCAGAACAGGAGCATTATGTGCATTCGCCTCTGCTTCTTGACTTGATGCTTGATTGGTGTTCAAGTCTGATTGAGCTTTTCTAAAGTTTGGACAGGGGAATTTGGGGGGGGGGGGTGTAAACAACTGAGTTTACAGTTTCCATATGTGCACATGATCATTTATTTAAAAAAAAAAACAGACCGACAAACAAAAACAACTAACCTCTTGAGGACAGACCGCCTATGAGTCATAACGCCAAGACAAACTAGGAAGATGAACAGAAGAACCAATATGACTCCTGCGATCACACCTAACAAAAAGGAGGTACATGTTTTGACATGAATGAATAATGCAATAATTAACTGCAGAGTAGATTTACTTTAAGTCCAATTTACTAATAATTTATTTTATACCAGGGGTGAAAATAGTACAGAGAAACTAATTTAATTTATCAATTTTAATTTTTAATTTATATAGCGCTTTTTACAATGGTACATTGTCTCAAAGCAGCTTTACAGAAATATCATTTTACATTTACAAGCGACTTACAAATGAGAGCACACTCACACACCAATGGTAGCAGAGCTGCCATGCAAGGTGCTAGCTTGCCATTGGGGGCAAATTAGGGTTCAGTGTCTTGCCCAAGGACACCTCGGCATGGGATCACCCGGGCCGGGATGCGAACCGCCAACCCCACGATTAGTGGATTAGTGGACAACCCGCTCTACCGACTGAGCCACAGCCGCCCTAACTAAACATAAATGGATTTATAGCTCCATCGTTCTATATCTAATACAGTAGCCATACCTTTTTTCCTCTGTTTTTTTTTTAAAGTATAAATCTTCCAGAATAGTAGTAAAATACTTGTACTTCATTACTGTACTTTCCACCACTGTTATATACATAATGTGTTTACATAAAGACGTTTGATGCTCAGCTCATTTGTTACAATTGTTGGAATACATGGCCTGATAAATTATGATTAATTCTTGGCTACACCACTAGATCACAGTATGAATTTCATGGGGTGTTTGAAATATCTATCCATTTCCCATAATGCTTATCCTACACAGGGTTGCAGGGGCACCTGGAGTCTATCCTAGGGAACTCTGGGCACAAGGCATGGGACACTCTGGAAAGGGGTGCCAACCCATCGCAGTGCACAAATGCACACACAAATCACCAACAATTTGGAGATGCCTTCAATGCATGTCTTTGGACTGGAGGAGGAAACCTGAGTACCCGGAGGAAACCCCAGAGAGAACATGCAAACTCCATGCACACAGGGCAGATGAAGTATTTGAACCCCCAACCACGGAGGTGTGAGACAACTGACCTTGAACCCATAACCAAGAAGTCTTTTTTTTTTTTTTTAAATCAAAGTCTAGCATAATCTTTTCAACCCCATCAATTAAAACAATGGAGAGGATTAGAAAAGTCCCTTAAGAAGGAAATCCAATAAAGAGTGTTGCAAAAGATGTTTGTTGCTCCCAGTCAGCCGTGACTAAAATTTGGTGCACATAAACAAAATGGCAAGAGTTATAAAAGGAAAACATACAGGTACACTAAGGGAGAGGTCAATGCTTCAAGATATAAAATTCAAAAGCAGTATGCCTTGAAAATAGAAAATGCACAACGAAACAAAATCTGTGGAAATAGGAGTCAATGTTTGTGACAGAACTAAGAAATCGGCTGAATGAAATGGGATTCACATATAGAAACGCCAAAACAAAAGCCTGCACATCCATCCATACTTACTGGCTCCCAGGTGTCTTTTATACAGGTAACGAGCTGAGATTAGGAGCACACTTTTAAAGGGAGTGCTCTTAATCACAGTTTGTTACCTGTATAAAAGACACCTGTCCACAGAAGCAATCAATCAGATTACAAACTCTCCACCATGGCCAAGAACAAAGAGCTCTCCAAGGATGTCAGGGACAAGATTGTAGACCTACACAAGTCTGGAATGGCTACAAGACCATTGCCAAGCAGCTTGGTGAGAAGGTGAACAGTTGGTGCAATTATTCGCAAATGGAAGAAACACAAAAGAACTGTCAATCTCCCTCGTCCTGGGGCTCCATGCAAGATCTCACCTCGTGGAGTTTGAGATTATGAAGACTCGCCCTACAATTTCATACACATTATGATGACCTGTTTTTTTTTTTATAGAGACAGACAGACAGACAGAGATAGAGAGATCCTGTTGCACCTTGAGGGTGCAAAGACAGCTGTAAGATTAGTTTTTATTGACTCAGCTTTTAATTGTATCCAGCATCATATTTTAGCAGGAAGGAAAGGGACACCATCAGAAGGAGAGTCTTCTTGTTTGAGCATTGTTTCCATTAACTCAAGCACTCTTGTACTCCATCAGAAACACTTGCCTGGAGCTCACCTACTTTATTTCAGAGTGACTGAACATTTGCCTGGATAACTGCAGGAAGGGGTATCCAATGGAGCCCCATCGAGCCTCTAACACACCGCCACGTCTCCCCCTTTTCCTCCCATCCATCAACTTGGATGTCCAGCTACAGTTCCCATCAGAAAGATCCAAGCAGATGATCTCCGCGGGGAAAGCTGACAGGGGCACCATGCCTACAACAGAGTTGCGTAGTAACTGGAGAAACTCGCTACTCTGTAGGCTCCCGATACCCACAAATTCCACTCCAGATGTGACATCACAAGGAGGAAGAAGATCATCAAATTGAGATGAGTCATTACTTTGATCACCCACAGTTCAGTTAAACAATAAGTTAGTATCTTAAGTTAGTAACAGTAAAAACAAATAAATAAAAAAACACCACACACAGCTGCATGTCGCCATTACCATTGCACACCTGACATTGATCTCATGCTGCCATTTTCATTGTGACCAACCATGGAATGAGTGTTATTACCAAGGCATCTCCAGCCACAGAACTGTCACTCTCGAGGATTTATTTATTTTTCAAACCATTCTGTGTAAACTCTAGAGACTGCGTGTGTGAGAAAATCAGCAGTTTCTAGAATACTCAAACTAGCCCATCCAGTACCAATATCCATGCCACAAACAAAAAGCCACTGAGATCACACTCTTCATTCGGATAATTTAAGTAAACAATACCTGGAAGCTTTTGATCTGTAGCTGCACGATTTATCATTTATTAATTTTTCTGCATTGTGCTGCTGGCACATTATATAAAGTGATCAAATATTATAATAAAATATTTTTATATTAATGATTTTATCAGATTTTTAAAATAAATTGGACTGCAAGCCAAAAACCACAAACAGTACATTAGTGTGCAACATTACACATGTATTCAATCTAGGAAATTAAAAAAGTAAATAACGTGCATTATTATTTGTAAACAACTGCCATGTCTTTCAAAACATGCTCATTTAACCACAAATTATGTTTCCTAATTTTGTAAAGACCTCACCTCTTGGATCAGTTTGACAGCTGATTGAAACTGGAGCACCCTTTACATCTCCTGAACATAATTTCAGCGTCACGACGTACCAAAGTGCAGGATGAAGGTCATGAAACTCGAGCCTTGTTCCATTTAAGTACTGAGGGTTTCGTCCCTTCATCTGCACTTCCACTCCTGTCCATTGCCCAGATGGAGCATCCCAAACTAAAACGAAAGCAGTTCCTCCAGGCAGATGCTCACAACGCAGACCAGTCACAATCAAAGATGCTTTAGAAAAATAAATCAATAAATAACTTTTCAATCTCAGAAGGGAAGTACATTTTAAAATAAAATAAAATCTTTCCCCCCCTCATTAAAAAACTGTCCCAAAATATTAAATTATAATTCAATTATACATCAGCCAATTATGCAACAGCAGCACAATGCATACTTTCATACACATACATGTCAAAAGCTTCAGTTACTGTTCACATTAAACATCAGAATGGGGAAAATATTGGTGATTTGATTGTGGCATGGTTTGTGGTGCGAGATGGGCTGGTTTAAGTGTTTCAGAAACTGCTGATTTTCAGGCACAACAGTGAGGAAAAAAACAAGCAAAAAAAAAAAAAAAAAACCCACCCTGTGAGTAACAAAAAACTTTGGCAAAACACCTTGTTGAGAGAGGTCAGAAAAGAACTGGCAGACTGGTTCAGACTACTGTTACAGTACGGTCCCATTTCAGACTGTATACTATGTGAAACCTGTGGCAGATTGGCTAGAATAGCAGTAGACAGGTTCCTTTATAGTCTGGCCATTTTCCTCTGACCTCGCTCATCAAGTCATTTCAACCTACAGAACTGGTGCTCAATCAATGGTTAATGTTTACACAGAATTGGGTAAATATTCCTGTAAAGCTGCTTTGAGGCAATGTCTATTGTAAAAAGCGCTATACAAATAAAATTGAAGTGTGGAAAAACAAAAAGAGACTTGTGTGGGAAAATAGTAGATCAGCAGTATTTGAAATACTCAAACCAGCCCATCTGGTACCAAGATCCATGACTTAGGAGGGATCACAGATTACCTGAACATATAACATTAACTGAAGCTCCAAGCTGAAGGATGACAAGAGAATCAAGCACCGAAGGGACAAGCTATATTACTACTGCAGATCCCCATATATTACTTAAGCAGAACCCCAATAAAAAGAAACACCCACTCCTCAATGGTGTGCATTCCTTTTCAGTCTTTCCAGTCAGTCACGGTCTGCACAGATCAAAATCTCGGACATAGTCCCTGTTCTCTCAGAATTGATTGACTTAGGCCTGCTGGTAAATTAAACAACCAAACCACAATGAAATTTTTTTTTTTTAACATTCTTCCATTACCTTCACAGCACCCTCTATGCATCCATGCCATTGATGGGGGACCCAAATGAAATGGCACCATCATGCTCTACACTCAGCCAGTCCTCCAAAATCAGTGGCCTACAGCAGAAGCAAATTTCATTTCAGGTTATGGTCACCTAGAAACACCCAATCATTCTCAGATTTCCATGGATGCAACTACAATACTGTGCAAAAAAGTCTTGGGCACATGCAAAGAAATGCTGTAGAGCAAAGATGACTTCAAAAATATAGATATAGATACAGTGGTGTGAAAAAGTGTTTGCCCCCTTCCTCATTTCCTGTTCCTTTGCATGTTTGTCACACTTAAGTGTTTCGGAACATCAAACCAATTTAAACAATAGTCAAGGACAACACAAGTAAACACAAAATGCAATTTGTAAATGAAGGTGTTTATTATTAAAAGGTGAAAAAAAATCCAAACCATCATGGCCCTGTGTGAAAAAGTGATTGCCCCCCTTACTATAACTGTGGTTGTCCACACCTGAGTTCAATTTCTCTAGCCACACCCAGGCCTGATTATTGCCACAATTGTTATTGTTATTGTTCACAATCAAGGCATCACTTAAATAGGAGCTGCTTGAGACAGTAAGGTCCACCAAAAGATCCTTAAAAGCTACACATCATGCCGAGACCCAAAGAAATTCAGGAACAATTGAGAAAGAAAGTAATTGAGATCCATCAGTCTGGAAAGGGTTATA
>JAFFST010004439.1:5887-19030 GCA_022414735.1 Noturus placidus
CGATTTATGAAGGAAAATCATTGAAATAAACAAGGTTGCCCAAACTTTTGCAGACCACTGTATATATATATATATGTATGTATGTAAAATATATATAAAATATATATAATCATCCTTCTTTATATGCCAAACCCCCAGCTTGAGTTTTTGTTGCCAAAAAGCACTGTGTTATTAGTTGAAAGGAATTGATTTGTTCTGGCACACCGTCCAAATAGTTGGCATGCAGGAGGCATCTAATTGTGGATTTAGAGAGTTGGTGACCCCAAAACGATGCCGTCTTCTGCAAATCTCCAGCATTGATGCTTAGAGAAGTTCTTACCTCTTTAACCATCCTCTTCCTATGTGTAGGTAAAATGCACTTCCTGGAAAATTAATTACAGTTTCAGTTGCATTCAATTTCTTAATTAAAGCCATAACAGTGGATAAAGGCAATACCTGATTTATCTTTTGTCTCAAATCGTTTGTTTATCCTCTGATTTTCCCCATGTTGATGTATGACTAAGGCAATTTGGCCTCTGTCACCCCAGTGAAACAGGTAGTCATGAATGACAATTTAAGAGTTCCTAAATCATGGATGAATTTAAAGAAAATTTTACTTTAGATACTATTTTGATCCAGAAGTTCTATCAGTGCTAATAATTGTGACATAGTTTTATAAAAAAATTTTGAAAACTTTAATTAAAATTTTGATTTCTCTCATGTTTTCAGTTTAAGAAGCTAAGTAACCATAAAAACAATTTTACACATCCATCTTTGTTCGTCTTTACCAGTAATTCTGGAGCTGACTATATGTTCTACAACAAAAACTATACAAAATATCTATACAAAATACCTTATTGTCTTTATTGTTATCAGATCACTCAAATGTTATTGATACATGACCAAACAGTTACAAAGCATTTAGATTATGAATCTAATTAAGATCATGTTTACTGAGTGCTTATATTTATACTGAAAACGTGACCGAAATCTAATGATTCATCGTAAAATCTTCGGTCATGATTACCTCAAATAATTGTCGTTAGGTGATTATGTAGAAATTGTAGGAAGCCTTAATTGTACTAGGTAAAAGAAATCACTTTTTTCAGTTTTTTGTGGAAAAAGACTTGAATTGGCAAAAATGCAATTGCTCAAAATTGTTTTGCATGGTGATATTTGTTGGAAAATGAGACCTTTAAGCTTTACTCATGCACGTGAATCAAAGAGGGCTTTGGCTGAATGCGCGTTGTGATGACATCACGTGGCACGTTATGATTACGTCAAATGACACATCTTGCCTCAAATCTGCCGAAAATCTGTGGTAATTTTGAAAAATTGCGGATATCCTCCGAAATATTGCGGAGTTCCTTGATTTTGCATTCTTCAATGTCCTGTTGTGTTGCTGGTTTAAAATTGCGTCATGACAGCATCTCACTGCAAGACATATGAACTAAAGTGTTTTCGGTTCCATAAAGGTCAGGTTTTTGCTCTATTGTGTTACCTTGAATGAATTTCTGCCATTAGACTTAGATGCTTAGTCAATAACCTCTGCAACAGATTTCTTTGTAATAGCTGGTGAAGCAGCAACGCCGCACGATTTTGTTCTCACAGTTTGAGACATTGTATTGATTTTTGTTGCAAGCCTGTGTTTTGCGTCAATCCACAATCATTCTGAAGAGCACCTCTGACAAACGGTAAGGAAATCCTTTGTGAACGTATTTTAATGGATAATGATACGTAAGTGAGGGCATGTTAGACTCTGTTGAAGAAGATTAAACAGGTTTTGCTGTCAGTGATCTTAGTGAAGGTTATCTTTGTTATTCTTGATTTCTCTCATAATGCAACCTTTTAAGTATTTGCTGATTTTTGCAGTATGCTGTTTATCTTGGCATGTTCCCAGTTTCACCCAGCAAATACTGCCACTTTTGACTTGTCTGCTAAATGGAGTACTAATGCACATTTTCCTCTATTATTAGTAGTGATACTTAGGAATATAAACAGATTTTTTGTTAGACTACTCCCAAGGGATAAGGAAGAGAAAGGAATCTATAGGATAGCATTACTGGAGAGGGAGGCAGATAAGGGATTTGAGGATGAGAAAGAATGGAGGAAAGTGACCGGTGGGAATCCATTGGGCGAAGAGGAAAGAGCCACATAGTACATGTGGTAGAAGATTAGAAGACTCTTCAGAAGGAGATGCCCAAGCAGCTCAACCCTGCCTATTTTTAATTCTGAAAATGAGATGGTGCTCTGAATTAAGCATTTCAACAGAGGGCTTGATGAGACTGAGACAGTCTCCTGATCGGCAGTTAGTCTGGGTGAGATAACGGTACTGTGGTGTGTTATCATGTTTGGCACACCAGGCTGCCTCAGGGACTTTCTCTTTCCTCCTTCTGTGTTTAGCTGATGCTGGGCAGACTAGCCAGTAACAAACTTTGATTTGTTGGCATGCTGGTGGCCAGACAGCCGTGAATCCCACCTGGTCCTATGCCATCATTTATTATCACTAGTGATGGTGGTGATGCATGAAAAGTACAGCAAGCACACAACATGTTCCAGTCCACAGAGTTCTGACATTGTTCTAGTATCCTGGACTTCTGATCACAACCACCTGGTCCCAATCAGTACAATCCCTATAAATGGTTCAGACTTTCGGTGTATCTTTGCGAAGTCTTTCCCCTAACATTGAGTCTTTTGTTTGTGTGCACACTTTTCCACTGTTGATCATTTCTGTTTCGTTTATTTATTTAGATCTTTCTGCTGTTCACCTGATACTTTGCCCAACTATTCAGTACGTTTACATGGACAGCAATATTACGATATTAACCCGATTAAGACAATACTCTGATCAAGAAACTACCATGTAAACAGTGATTATTGATGATCTTAATCCGGCTAAAGTCATACTCAAAGTAAACACAAATTGAATTAAGACATGTGGAGTATTCCTGTATTAGTCGCATTATGGAAGTGCATTACAGACATGTACACACCTTAATCACATTATTAACGTCGTGTGGGAGTTTTGACCGCATTTTGTGATCGGACACGATCACACACGGCAATGCTCAACCATTTGACGGCAAACAAGAGACCACGTCTGCGTCCAAAACTGCGACCTTAACTACTACTATATAGTAGGTGAAATACATGTATTTCTATATAATATATATATATATAGTAGGTAAGAATACGTTTTCGGACACAGCCCACGGCTTCAAGCAGTCATCTATTTGCATTTATAACATGTTAAATTATTACTGCACTTGAAGCTTTTGTAAAATTAAAAATGAAACACCCAAAGCTGTAAACCGTACCATAGCGAAGACGAACTGCATGTCGATACGTGAAATTCTGAGGGAATGTCGGACGTTATGGCGTGGGGACGTAAAGATGTGTTGTAATGATCGGCTATGATGATGTCATGTGGGGTCAAGGGGCGTGGTTGCTGCCCTTTTCTCTCTCGGTAAACTTGACATCGTGTGCTGACACGTGGTCTCCTGTAAGGTACCAATTTTGGGATGTTTTACTCTGTTTAATCCTCTTCTAATGACCGACCTGTAACCCTGCGTAAGCCTATGGTATCCTTCATGTAATAAACGGAGAACAGCACTTTCACTTCGTGTCCGGCTGAGTTACATTAACTTTCCTAAGCAACCCGTGAGGATCTAGCCGGATCCTTACAAAAGGCGCCCGAACTGTGAATGGACATCCTCGGAAAGAAAAGTTTGAACAACAGAGAGTGACCGAACTTTTTCTGATTAACTGATTCGACACACGTCGGCGAGCTCCGGCTGCTACTGGCCTGCGTAGTGGAGGAGAGAACAAGGCTGGACTTTTGTGTCTGGATTCGATGGACAAACGAGCTAAGCAGTGCTTCGTGAGCAGAGAAAAATGCACCGTGTGTTTAATACCTAGGTGTTCCGGTGAAGAAAAAAAAAGTTAACGCCCATTCATTTAAACTGTTACTGTTCTATTTAAGGTTATCTGTTGCTATTGGTAGTAAATACAGTGACTGGGTATTTTGGGATATGTGTATATATACATGCATATACTTTTTTCTTTCTATATATGTCTTAGGATCATCACTGCTGTCCATTGACATACATTCTCTTACTGATGTTAATGTTAACTAATGTTAAGCATTTTTCCCCCTTCTCATTTAATTATTGATGGGGTGTTCTGCAAGAGTATAACCACATTTCTTACTCAACTCTTGCAATGGCTAAGCGTTTTGACATATTCACATATGGGGGTGGTAATGATGAGGGTAGTTTGGTTTCGCCTTAAATTTTGGATGGTGGGTCTTTCATAGTTCATCATCTTGCTGCTCAGGTAGATAAGCTGCAAAGTCAGGTAGACACAATGACATCAGCATTTAGTATGTCTGTGGACTTACAATGCAGTTTGCTGCATCAGTTAGAAGATCTGACTTCTCAGCATTCATGTAGACAGGACACAAGGGCGCACCCTATACTTACCTCAACCCCTGCAACTTGCACACTTGCTAGCCACACCAGCTAAGGTCATCAGACTTCTCAACAGACACAGGGACAAGCCTCTAATGCCTTCCCTGTATTTAGCTCAAACCCAGTTACACACACTCTCACTAGCCACACTGGGCTGTTACATCCACAGACACCTGCTGTTCATTCAGCCCATCTCCCTGGACTTGTGCCACCCATGTTTGATGGGGTAAATCTCTTGACCCAGAAGAATGGCTTCAGTCTGTTTCTTTGTACAAGACAATGCTTGGTTTATCTGACACTCAGTTCTTCCTTGAGTTGACAAGGTTATTTGGAAGGGAGCCCCGGAAGTGGTATTCTGTCATGCAGCCACACCTACTCTCATGGGAGCATTTCTCAGATCTCTTTCGACAGGCCTTCCTGCCTACAGACAATGTAGACAAAAGCTGGAGAGGGATTTTGGAGTTCAGACTTCAAATGAGCCACTCCCCACTTTTGTAGCTCACCTAGTGACTGAGTTCAAGAGACTAAAGCAACCGCTCTCTGAGCGAGAACAGATTGAAGTAATCTGCCGGCATGTCTCTGATCAGTATAGACTATCCCTTCATGCTATCCCTTCTGACAGCCCTTGAACTACATGCTGCATTATGGCCTGTTTCTTCGAGTAGAGCCACCATTGCCCAGACACCTCCTCGCCAGGACCTGTACTGCTACAAATGTTTGACTCCGGGGGTTACCACACATTGTGGGAACTGTAGTAAGAATAGGCAGAGTGGTAGTGCTGAACCTGCTGGAGGGGTTGCTGTAGATTCTAAGATAGGCCAGGAGACCCCAGATACTTCTGAGGTCACCAGAGGCGGGACTGGTGCTTGGCCTCGTAGGTTTGAAAGGGCTCGTGAGGGTAAGCAGAGAACAGGGTCAGGGACCAATGCACAACAGACAGAGGGTTCTCACACAGTTAATTTGGTGCAAAACAGCCCAAAGAGGTCAAAGAATACTCCACTGACTGCAGTGGTGGTTGTCAATCAGGTTTCACTAAAGGCAATCCTGGATACAGGTGCATCCATTTCTACAATCCATCCATTCACCCTTCTTAAATGTGGGATAGAGGGAGATGTTGTTCGGCCTTGGAATTTTTTCCAGCTTGAGTTGGCGGACTGAAAACGATGCACCCCATCTGGCGTTGTGTGGCTACCTGTTCAACTTCTGGGGCAGCCGTTTACTCACCGCTTTGCTGTGATTCCAGACCTGTCTTGTCCCATTCTCTTAGGGACAGATTGTATGATTCAGGCTGATGTCCACATCCACCCAGCCACAGGAAGTGTTAAATTGGGAGATAATGCCACCTCAGCGCCAGACCTAAGCTTGCTGGAGTTTGATGATTTGTAGCCATGTAGGTAGCCTAACCCTTAAGGATGTCCAGACCGATCTTGGTCCAGTAGTGGAACAAGCAGCCCTGCCTTCAGCAGACAAGAAAATACTCCACACCTATTGGGAGACTTTGTTCATCTTTTTGGGGCAAAGCTGGGACGTACTTCATTGGTGGAGCACACAATAGACACTGGGACTGCAAAGCCAGTGTGTCTTCCTCCCTACTGTGCTTCACCTGCAAAAAGAAAGATTATCGAGGAGCAGATTTCCAGAATGTTGGAGGATAGCATTATTGAGCCTGCTTTAGGCATGGCATTATTGAGCCTGCTTTAGGGCCCTGGGCCTCTCCAATTGTGATAGTCGAAAATCCAGGCGCAAAACCAAAGACAGCTTTCGTGTTACACAAAGGGCTTGATCAGTTTAAAGTTATGCCTTTCGGGTTATCAAATGTGCCTGCAACATTTACTGTATTGGCAGGGCTCACCCACAACTGCTGTATGGTGCATCTGGACGACATTGTGGTCACCTCACCGACCTTCGACCAGCATCTGGACGACCTTGCCAGTGTTTTAGGTTGTTTGGCAGATGCAGGCCTCTCCTTGAAGCTGGCTAAGTGCATTTTTTTTCCCAGACTGGTGAGGATAGCTTGGAGAGGGCTGTCACTTTTGCGATCCGTACCCTGCACAAGTCGGAACGCCCATATTCCACCTCAGAGAAGGTTTGCCTGGGGGTAATTTGGGCTCTGGAACATTTTCGTCCGTACATTGAGGGCTCTAGTGTCACAGTGGTGACGGACCACAATGGCTTGAGGTGGCTGATGACAAGGCCCTCCCCCTCAGGACGACCGGCTCAATGGTTCTTGCGGCTGCAAGACTTTGACTTTGAGGTTGTCCACAGACCCGGCATGGCCAATCTAGTTCTGGATGCATTCTCGCGAAACCCTACCAGTGACCCTTCGGGGCCTATAGACCTGTTACCACCTTACGCCACAGTTGACTCATTAAACCTAAGGTGCCAGCCACTAATGGTGTTGGAAGACAAGGAACAGCTTCAGTCACTCCAGCAGGCTGACAGTCGTCTCATCAATATATTCTGACTTTGAGAGCGGCTCCTGTGTGGATTCGCCAAACTTCTATATTCAGGACGGGCTGGTTTACTTTATGGACAAGAGGAATTCCTGCCGGCTTCATCCACACAAGGATCTACGCTTCTATGTGCCAGAGGCTCTGAGGGGCAGTCTGCTGAAATACTTCCATGAGCACCCCATGGCTAGCCACTTGGGTGTAACCAAGATGACTTGGGCGCTTACAGAAGCGGGTCTACTGGCCAGGTATGCGGGGTGATGTTAAGAAATATGTACTGTCCTGTGTAACCTGCCAGATGTCCAAGCTTACCAACCAGAAGCCGGCGGGCTACCTAAAGCCAGTGGTGGCACAGGCTCCCTCGGACAATACACCTGTGTTCACACGCCCTGATTTTGTCTTACTTCTTACTGCTGTGCACCTCACTCACCCACAGTCTGTGCACACAGAGTCACACTCATACACCCTTGGCCCTAGGCAAGCAGAGGTTCCTTACCTCACACATATGCATACTCAGCCCACTCACACGGGAACTCACTCATACGCCCTTCGCCATAGGCACACACCAAGGGTTACCTGTAACTGGGAGGTTAACAGGTGAACAAATCCTTATTTTGCTCCTCTATTTGAATATTGATGTGATATGTTTTCATATTTTCTCATTCTACAGGTCTTATTCTGCTTTATTTTTTTTAAAGGCTATGTCTGTGAAGGCCTTATATTGGTTTGTCTGTCTATTGTCTTACAAGAGTGTTCCTTAATAGGGTAATGTGATGTGTGTTTTGTTTTTGTAATACTGTTCATGCCTGTGTACCTTGAAGTTTTTATGTTATGTTAGTATTTCAAACAATGTGAAGTTCTGAAAATGTTAATGAAAAAAAAAAAAGAAATGCTGTTCTTGTTGCAGAATGTTGGACTATAGTTACGTAGAACAGGTAAAGGTGTGGTTTATCGTACTGCTTTCTGTAGCCCTACTTAGGTCAGCTGTCACACAGGCACCTAGGTGCTGTTAAGTTTCCTTTGTTACGGCCAGAGGACCGCTCTTGTTTTAAGTGGGGGTGTATGTAATGATCGGCTATGATGATGTCATGTGGGGTCAAGGGGCGTGGTTGGTGCCCTTTTCTGTCTCTCTCGGTGAACTTGACATCGTGTGCTGACATGCGGTCTCATGTAAGGTACCAATTTTGGGATGTTTTACTCTGTTTAATCTAATGACCGACCTGTAACCCAGCGTAAGCCTATGGTATCCTTCATGTAATAAATGGAGAACGACACTTTCACTTCGTGTCCAGGCTGAGTTATATTAACTTTCCTGAGAAACCCGTGAGGAATCTAGCCGGAACCTTACAGTGTGTCGTTAATCGATCTATGTTATATAATACTTAAAACATGAACATGAAAGGAATATTCTAAAAGCATCTCATGTAAACACCTTAATCAGAATATCATGTTCAGAATAAGGTCAATAATTAGATTATTGCTGTCCATGTAAACGTAGGACAACAATAATCCACTATTAACCTGATTAAGACAATAATGTGATTAAGAAACTACCATGTAAACAGCAATTTTTAATGACCTTAATCTAATTAAAGTCATACTCGAATTAAGCACTAATAGAATTAAGACAGGTGGAGTACTCCTGTTTTAGTCGCATTATCGAGGTGTATTACAGACATGTAAACACCTTAATCACATTATTAATGTTGTGTCAGAGTTTTCACCGCTTTTTGCGACAGGTCACGATCACACATGGCAGTGCTCAACGATTTTATGGCGAATAAGAGAGTTCGACTGCGCCCCAAACCGCGTATTTACCTACTATAGGCCTGTAGTGGGGAAAAATATATGTATCTTGGCTACTATATAGACGGTAAATATGTGGCTTGGGACGCAGCCTACGGCTTCAAAGCCTACAGCATGACAAATAATTAAATGCACTTAAAGCGCTTGTAATTTTTTTTTTAATTAAAACACCCAAAACTGTTCCATAACGAAGACGAACTGTATGTCGATACGTGAAATTCTGGAGGGATGTCTTACGGCTTGGCGCGGTGACATAATGACGTGTGCCGTTAATCTAATTATGTCCTAAAACATGTAAAACGGGCACATGAAAGTATTGTTAAAGCGACTCATGTAAACACCTTAATCACATTATTATCTTACTCAGAGTAAGGTCAGTAATTAGATTACTGCTGTCCATGTAAACGTAGTCATTGACTTTGATTGGTTTATTTTTGGTTTTGGATTTGTCTGCTTCATTCAATAAAAAACTGCGCTTGCATCCGAGAACTGTCTGTGCACGATGGGTAAATATTAGCCGACTTCTTATGTGATTATATATACTTATTATGTGATATATTTCTGTATGTTTGTGTAGTCGAGAATCTCAGTGGAAGATTTCTTTCTCACAGCAGGACTATCCAAACAATTGTCAGCTGCAATTTTGCAACCCCTGTAGCTTAGCCATTCAGATACCAAGCCTCATTAATAAGACATCGTTCATTTGATACTTAAAAATGAAACGTTTTGTACTGTAAGAGGTGAACTCAAGAATGATGTTGCAGAATGAGGAGAATGAGGACAGGAGCTTTGGAATGTTCAATGGGAAACATGATTAATGACTTGTCTAGAACTCAGGGTCTTTTATTTTTCTGGCTGTCATCCATGTTGAAATAGCTTCTGTAGTTAAATCCATGGAATTTCAAGCCAGTTGGCAATTCATTTCGGGATTAATTTTTTGCTCAGCAGTCTGCGAAGCCTAGTCTCATTTACAAAGCAATCTCTTGCCAACTTCCTGACTCAGTGTAATGAACTATACCCAAGGCTATTGGGTAAAATGGTTCACAACAATTGTTTCCTTTACCTTGACACCCAGTCAGCAGATGGCTCTGCTCTCCAGTCGAGTCAATTTTAGGTCATCCATTGTCATTCAGGTTGTCTGAGTAAAATGAATAATATTATAATTCACTGGACTAGTTTTGCAGTAACAGAGTTGCTCGGTGCAGTATGTGTTTTACTGACTCACTGGGTTGCACATGACTACTCTGATCAGGAGGCAAATCTCTTAATCAACACGTCTCCAGGCAACAGTATTCTGCAAATCAAATGGCAAATGAAAGCTGGAATGTTCTGTACACTTGGTGCATGTGACTCCACCATTCTGCCGATTGATTTGCTCTAATGTTTACTCAGGATCTTAATGATAATGGTTGAGATAAATGCTTCCCTCATTTTTAATGCTGTCTGTGTTTGACTTGTGAAGAGCTCTCAGACAGAGGAGAGATGAAACAGTACTGATTTGCTTGAACCTTTTGCTGCCAATTATTGTTTTCTTTACTGAATGAGCTGAACAACCCCTTTGGTGCTTTCTTTGTTGGTAAAACTAATACAGCAGGGTTCAGTAGTCTAGGTTAACTTTTCTTAGTCCTGATTAAGCTAATAATTCAGTAACGCTGTTAATTATGTGTTGAATAGGTCCAAAAGCATGCCTAGGTGTTTAAGAGCCCTAGTCTCAGGTGTTACATTACAGCTCTTTCATATCAGATTTGTACAATAACCTGGCTTTGACCATGTATTACCTTTTACTCATATTTTAATTTCCCGAACTAGTGCTCCTGTGAGTGCATGTAGGGGGTAATTAATTATTTTTAAAAAATCTTGATCTAGACACAATAACATTGGCTCTTGGGACTGCAGTTCATTTTATGTAGCGGGCATTTTTACTTTACCTGCAAATAAAACTCAATTATCTATAAAATTACCACACAGTCAAAAAAGCTTGAGCCATGTAAGGCAAGAGGCAATTTTGCAGGTTTATTCAGAGGGGGAAGGGTTCATAACTGAGAAGAATGATATACAGTATCTCACAACAGTGAGTACACTTTTGAATGACACTTTTGCTACAATGTAAAGTAGTGAGTGTACAGCTTGTGCAACAGTGTAAATTTGCTGTCCCCTCAAAATAAATCAACACACAGCCATTAATGTCTAAACTGCTGGCAACAAAAGTGAGTACACCCCTAAGTGAAAATGTCCAAATTTAAAATGTCCAAGAATTGTTGCTCCACATAAAGATGGCCAAGGCTGTGCGTGTGTGTGTGTGTGTGTGTGTGTGTATATATATATATATATATATATATATATATATATGAAAATAATCGTTAGTTGCAGCCCTAATATCAAACAGGCCTAACCCAACCAAGAAGTGCAGTAAATGCATGCAATTTGGTGAGCTGTTTTTTAAACTTCTGTTGTTAAGAGATGTTGTAGAAATTGTTTCAGCACTTCTAGTCATGGCCACTCACAGCAGGTTTTCCATACTGCTGATACATCTGACCAAACTGATTAGCTAATTATCAAGCCCTTCAGGAGCTGGGTCACGTGTGCTAGGAGCAGAGAAAACATCACACTGAGCAGTGAGCACAGCAATGGCTCTCCAGGACTGGAACTGAGAACCTTTGCTATATAACATGTTAACTCTTCCCTCTCCAGAGCCTTTTTTTCTGCAGACTTGCAAAGCCCTTTTTAATTATACATCACTCTTTCTTGATTGGTCAGGCTTGCAAAGTCTGGTTTTTCTCCCTCGGGTTCCTTTATATGTATATACTTGTATGTGTGTGTGTGTGTGTGTGTGTGTGTGTGTGTGTGCGCGCACACCTACAAAATGCACAGTCTGTTGCTTCACAGCTTGCTTTTCTCTTTAGTGCTCGGTGGTTCCCTCTTGCATTTTAATGAGATTCACTGGTGAGTTTTCTTTGTCTTCTCACTCCCTCTTCAGTATTTATTTTAAACAAATGGTCCCCAAAATGAGTCCCCCCCCCCCAAAAAAAGGCCATTTTTCAAACCTTTAACCTTTTATTTCTGTTCTAAAATGTGATCTCCATTATGTACTGATGGAATAATGTATTCTTAATTCTGTATCTTTTGCTCATTTAAAGACTCTTCATCATCTCCATTATGTGCTGTATGTAATACTGCAGTGAGAGGCACTAGAACATCAGAGCGCTTGTGTCAGTGCTTTTGGGCGAGGCAAGCAGTGCTCATGTTACCTTAAACAACATTTATTATTATTATTATTATTATTATTATTATTAATTGTATTTGTTATGGTTAGAGGCTCATTTGCATATTGGCATATCAGTATGATATTGGCATATCAGCAAAGTAATTTTAAATGCAGTTGCGGTAATAGTTCAAACTAAATTGTGCAACCCTACTGCTACAAAGCATTGGGGAAACAAAATGTTGTCATTATGTAATCTTAGAGGGTTTTTTGTTGTTGTATTTGAAATATGTCTTTGAGCAAGTCACTATGGTTACAGGTGATGATCACAAGATGAGAGTTGATTCTGGCCTTGTCCCAAAACACAATACACCTGCAGTCACTGTTCTTCTGGAGAGTTTGACTGTCACACTTGCCTCTTTTTTCTGCAGCAAAACCCAGCAGCCTTCATTATGTTTTTATTTTTTTTTTTTATCTGAAAAGTGGTCTCTTGCGTAATATGCTGTTTTATTTAGTGACATACATTTTTCTGTATCATTTAATTTTGTGCTGGAAAACGAATGTTTGGGAATCTAAAATGTTTTTTCTACTGACTATTATGTAGAAGTTATAAAATAAAAATCTGTAACAAAGTTTGTACTAAAAAAATAAGGTGCCTAAAACTTTTGTGCAATACTGTATATGTCTTTGGAAGTGACATAATGAAGTGGCGTGTGTGTGTCTGTGTGTGTGCTGGTAGATGTAGAAATGTGACACATATGGCAACATTACCTTTACAAACATTTTTATTTGAACTAACTACAAAGGGAAAATAATCCAAACACAGAATAGTGGTCATTTAAGTAGGATTTCTTAACATGTTTTTTTAACATTGTGAAAGGGTAATTTTGAACCCATTTTGACTTGTTTAAAAATAGATTTTAGCCAACAGAAAACAGTACTTGATCATACTTGAGTATATACGATACAATACGGGATCATACTTGAGTATATACGATAATAAGGCGCAGTCTCAATTACGGGGTCTATTTCTAAACTACTGCTAAAACATACGGTTGTTACACCTCGGCCAGCAGATGGCACCCCAGCATGAACTAACTCTAGACACGTGACCTATTGTTTTGGATTGGTGTGATTGGTGGTGATATCCCAGCTGTGTTGTGTTTGGTTTGATTATGTTGAGTATTTAAACCCCTCGGGGCTAAGAGCACATTGCGCGTTATTGTTCTTTGTTTGA
>JAFFST010004439.1:33906-46108 GCA_022414735.1 Noturus placidus
TATCTTAGAAATATTTCTGAGATGAAAGAAGGCTATCCTAGTAATATTATCTACATGAGCATCAAATGATTAGTCTGGAGTCAATAATCACTCCAAGGTCTTTTACTGCTGCACATGATGAAACAGAAAGCCCATCCCGAGTAACCATGTGATCAGAAATCGTAGTCCTAGCTACACGTATTGTGTATAGCTACACTATATTGTGATGAATTGTGTCACATTATGCTTTTCTGAGATAATGTGGATTTTGTGATATCACGTTAATAATTTAAATAAATAAATAAACAAAATTACAAACGGGAAGCAGCTGCTGTGATGTAATAATTTTGTACCTGATCTTTAAAATTGTAAAATACAATACCAATTGTTTGTGTAAAAAAAAGAATAGGAATATAATAAAAATTCTAAAATGATAAATCAAAATAAATCTAATAATAAATCTACGAAATCATTAAAAAATAAAACAAAAGTAATTTTATAATTGTTTATTAATAATATTAATAATGTTGTTGTTATTATTATTATTATTATTATTATTATTATTATTATTATTATTATACTCTACTTAAAAATATATGAACCAAATATAGCGTTATGGAGAAATGAAGGCGAAAAAAACAACAACCAGGCAAACAAACAAAAAATGCGTAGAGCACATCTGTGTCCAAAAGCGCGTTCTTTCCTACAATGTAGTATGTGAAATAAATGTATCTCAGCTACTATATAGTAGCTAAGTACACGGTTTGGGACGCAGCCCACGGCTTCAAGCTGCCGTCTATTTGCACGTACAGAATGACAAATAATTAACTGCACTTGAAGCTTTCGGAAAATTAAAAATTAAACACTTAAAAGTATATATGGTACCATAACGATGACAAACTTGTCGATACGTGAAATTCAGGAAGGAACGTTGGCGTGGGGACGTAATGACGTGTCGTTAATCAATCTAAGTTATATAACACTTAAAACATGAACATGAAAGGAATATTCTAAAAGCATCTCATGCATAATCATGATAACCTTAATCACAATATTGTCTTATTCAGAATAAGGTCAATAATTAGATTATTTCTGTCCATGTAAACGTAGTCAATGTATATTCTAATAAAAAATTGCTTAGATCATGCAGTTTACAATATGTGACATGGAGTCTGTTCAGTATTTATTTTATTTACCCAAAATGGATTTCTGACATGATGAAGGATGGCTGTGTTCACAATCTGTAGTCATATGTGAGATGCCTGTCGAAACGAGCACAAGGACGATTTTACTTAATGATGCCGAATGCGGTGTATTTGTTTCACTTTTTCTCCCCAGTCAGTCCCTGTTGCAGCTTTTCTCTTAATCTCCCTTAATGCAGCTTCCTCCTTAATTTCTCTCCAGGCTTCAGGCAGACAACCCAAATGAAAAGGAAATTCACCTGCAGTTGTGATATCACATTTTAGCCTCATTACATCCCAGCAAAGGTTCCCTGTGTGTCTCTTACATTGTGCTGAATACACTTGACATTAGACTCATATAAATGACTTCAGCGGTGGCTTGCTTCCCTGCTACCTGCTGATATTGATGGACCACTGACTCCAATTACAGCTGAATAATTATAATGCAAAATCACTGAAATTCACACTCATTTACTATTCACATTAAAAATCAGTTAATACAAGATTCAATATTACTATAATAATATACAATAATTAGATACTATTACTCATTTGTGTGATTTTTTTCAATTTGTTTTGACAGCAGTTATGTCAGTGTTGTTCTTATTTTGTTGTTTTTGCCCCCAATACCCCCCAACCCCCCCCCCCCCCGCCTTTCATCTTGCACATTCTGCCCCAAATGTCTGAGCTGAGATCATTATGTTTGACCCATAGTTGTCTTTCCCTTGTGTCCTCAAGCCCAGTAATGTGGTTTATTGGGAGAGCAGTTGGGCTACAGACGGGGACCAGTTCCACACAGATGGGACCGATGATCCAGGGGTGAAGACACAGACACATGAGGAGATAATTTCTTAGGCCTTGGCTGTAGGCGTGAATCTGACAGAAGGAGCTTAGCTCTAATGCTTCACTTCATAAAATAGTTAGAGCCGTGATAGATTTTTATACCATGTAAATATGTGATCTTTGTGATATTTCACACATTTTTAAGCGAAAGGAAATGCCTGTTCTTTACATCTACTCTTATGCTGAAAATTGTGAAGAAGCGTCAGCCAAATGCAGTCATGCAGTCAGTGCTTTTATAGCTCTTACAGCTCTGATGTTTCTATCTAGTGTCACCTAGAAGAGGATGGGTTCCCTTTTTGAGTCTGGTTCCTCTCCAAACTTCTTCCTCGTGTCGTCTTAGGGAGTTTTTCCTTGCCACTGTTGTCATTGGAGACCTAAATCTATATCTGGATTTGTGTAAAGCCGCTTTGTGACATTGTCCATTGATAAAAGTGTCATATAACTGAAATTAAATTGAATTGAACTGATGTTACAGTATTTAAAAAGCTAAAATTATTTTTTTTGTACTACATGGTCTCTTCTTTGTTAAATTTCTGCTTGCAGAAGTGCAATATGAAGAGTTCTCCAGAATTACTGGCAACCTTCTTGAGAAACAAAAAAAAACAAAACATGACAAACTGCATAGCATTATTTATTGAAGATGAATGAATGAATGTTAAAAGCATCACATAGCACTGCATGAGCAACCCACCATGTCCAGTACGCCCAAATTAATAAATTTTGTCTTTCTACCCACCATCATGAAAGTAAAAATTTCCACTGGTAGGAATTTTTTATTTATTTATTTATTTATTTATTTGTCCAGTCCTATGGTACACCTCTATTGTATGATAATTCAACCTGGTAAACTAGCAGGTTGTATAAAGTGTATGAAGGGTTCTTTTAAGGATTCCTTTGGTTCTTTTTGGATTTAAGGCTCTTTGTAAAATCTATTTACATGAGCTCCTTGGAACCTTCTCTTAAAGATAAACCCTCTTTTGCGTGACAAGAACCCATTACAGTCCATACAGGATTTCGCAGAGTTTTATTTATTTATTTTTTGTATTGTTGTGGCCAAAAATGCTTGAATTGGTACAAATGCATGAAATTGTATTACATGGTCTTTCTCAGTGAAATTAGTTGGTAAACGAGACCTTTTAACAAGACCATGTTTGACACACATTCAACATCCAAATCTGTGGAAAATCTGTGGTAATACTGAAAATTTGCAAGCTCTCTTGAATATTGCAGAGTTTGCTTGATGTTGTGTTAATTTCTGCAATCGCAAGACCCTGGAGGGACTGCTTTTAGGTTTCCACATAGAACTTTATTTCTAAAGTGTCTCCGTCCATCACTGATGCATCTTTATCAATTTCTGTTACATCTTATCCTTATGCCTCTTCTCTTTAGAAATGTTAACAGCATTTAGGGATTTAGTTTCCATTTCAGGTTAAATTATGCACAATATCAATTATTGCCTGTGCATAAAAACTGTACCGCAAAAAGGGACAAGGCAGTGAGGGGAGGTGAATTAATGCGAGTGCTTATTTAACATAACAGATGGACTCTGTTAAGACATGAGAATTGATGGGTTTCATCTACAGACAGAAGGGTAGACTGAAGCTCATCTCATAACACATTGATGGCCTTCACTGAGTATGACAGGACCTTGTACACTTCAGAGACTTTAGGGGGATGGTGAGTCTCTACAGAACTCTCTGGAAACCTTCCTGTATAATTAACACTCCAGAGCGTGTCCTGTAATTTGACTCGTGTCAGGACCATGACAGGCCCTTGTGCTGCTATCAGTCTGAAAAGAATTGATAAAATCATAGCAGTCTGAGTCCATAGGAAGAAACAATGGAGAAAAATAATGCAGTGGAAAGAGTATGTTTGTCATTACTCTTGAGATGCCTCATGCCCTTTGAGTTTGTCCTTGATGCAGTCCTTGACTGTGCATGTCGACAGATGCGGGTGTTGCATTTTTGGCCACGACCCATTTGCTCATGTTAATAATGTGTCAGAAAGTTTGATGTTTTAAAATGACAGACAGATCGATAATTATGCCTCAGCCCAGGTGGCCACTCCTTTCAGGTGTGCCTCAGTCTTTTTCCTTTTTCCTTCCGTGTTCACTGAGCCCGAGACAACGAACATTTGAACAACAGCTGTTTAACGAGACATAAAGAGAGACAGTCTGTTTGTTTTAACTGCTCATTCATATTATTTGCTAGCCATTGAAAATATCATTTAGCTTGATCTGATAGATCAGTTGGTTCCTAATGGACTCGATTTCAGTGTCTTCATTTTCACACTGACACTGAACGTTGTCTCTATAAACACTGGTTTAAGCCTGTTTGCTATCCTCATGCAGACACTTTTAACTTATACTCACACACTGTGTTCGACATTCTGATGCATGTAAAGAGGCATGATGGACCTGATTTCCTCCTGAGAGTCATGCCCTGAGCTCCATCAGGGCACTTCCAGTCTCAGTAGGAACACTCATCTGATTTTATTGGACGCACTTGGAGAGAGAGGCTTTCTTCATTCCCAAAGTGCTGTCAGATGGAAGGCGCGTAAGATGGGAATCTAATTTAAACATTGAAACGTGGTGACCGCCACTTGCTGGCTGAATTACAGGACACATAAAGACTTCCAAACCTACCAGTCATATATTTTTACTCTGTAGTTACTCCTTTAGAGAACGAGACAGAACAAGAGAGAGAGAGAGAGAGAGAGAGAGAGAACAAGAGGGAGAGCATGAGAACAAGAGCGAGAGAGAACAAGCGGGGGGGGGGATCTGTATGTAAAATGCTTCATTAGTTTTCACAAGAAGAGATGATGGTACTACTGAGGACTGCTTCTATTCAGAGCTGAAGAAGTGAGTGTGTATAGGCCTGGGCGATACATATCGATTTAATACCGATATCATGATAAATAACTACGCGATACATTTTTCTGAGTTATCATTGGTATGGTGATGCATTTTTAAAAAAAAACCTTTTTAATAATTACAATTTAAATGACAGAGTGGTTGTGTAGATTTGATGTCATTTCTTTTCACTTAGTGTATTTTACTACTATTTCACAGTCAGTTTGTTAGCTAAATTATATATCGTGATGCACATCGTGTATTCTACATATGTCCTCAAGTATCATGAAAGGATATTTTTGTCATATATATGTGTGTGTGTGTGTGTGTGTGTGTGTTTGTGTTGCTTTTAATTAATTCTTCTAAACAGTAAATACATTCTGTATATTTTACACTTCCGACTAGTAGGGCCAAGATCTTGCATCAATGAGACAATAGCTGTGATGTATGATATTTTTACATTTTCTTTGGTTACTGCTTCATCACAATCTCATGGAAAATGCGGCCACCATCCTGGTACAAATAATCTCTCTCACAGACACACACACACACACACTGGCCACACCCTACTAATTTAACCCCAGCTCTCGTGTTGGAGTCTCTTCACTGTAGAAATGACAACTTTTGTTATGTTTGTTCATTCATTCACTCATACATTCATCTTCACTCTGATCAGGGTGCTTGTATATAAGGAATCTACCCCAGGGTGTAATTCATAAGTACACACTGGGACACCAGCGCATCACAGCTGTCATATCAAATCTACTGTAATTGATTCAGTCTCGTAGAAACACAGAGAAAGTAGAAAAGCAAAGCAACAGTGGACATTTCATTAAGGACACAATGTGAACTGCTCTTTCTTTACCCCTTAATATCCCAGCATATTATTCAGTTTTTCATTTTAAGTCATATTAGTCAGAAACTACTATTAATATTCATTAACTATATTGAAATTAATTGCAGAATGTATATGGTTATAAATCGGCATTTATTTATACGGGTATTGAGTATCAGCCACGATCCGGAGCTCATTTACTTGTACTCGCATTCATAAAAGATGTCCTGCCGACACCAGCATATGATACCATGTGATACTGTGTGACGTAAGGCTAGTGTAAACAGACGATATGAAATCACATCGATCAGTTTCACAGTTAAGGTGCATAAAATGATCTGTAAAATGATCAGGAGGAAGAACTACATGATCTTCCTACAATACAAATAACCTCATAAAACATCATAAACATAAAACTCAGCATGAAGAATAGTCTAAAGACAATGCTAGGCGAGTGAACAATAACAGTGCTTGCCGAGTATGTTGTTCTTGATGATCATCGTTCATTGACAGTGAGGGACAAAATGCAGGTTATTGGATACTCTTTCAGGAATTCATTTCAACAAATAACAACCCTGTAACTTCCTGTAAGCAAAGGGAGGAATGAGCATATGTAGCTGGAATATAAAACAGCAATAGCTGCTCGCTTTTACATTTTGTTAACAGAAAAAGTGACGATTACACACATTGAGTTGTACAGGAATATGACACATTTTGCTAAAACAAAGGCCATTTAGAGAGAGTGTGATGCTGTACACCTGTGCTCTTCATTCTGATTGTGTGGTTAGGAGAAAGCAGGTTATGCGTGCCTCATGAGTTAATTACGCATGCATTACCTCCTGAAAAAACACATTACACAGTGAATCCACTCTGGAGCCATGCACCACAATTTCCTTCCTCTACATTTCCATAGTGTATGAGTGTATCTCATGCACAAGTCTGCTGTGTTTGCTGCAGAATTGACTCTTTGTGTTGAATATAGAATTGTTTTGTGCAAGCCTGCAAAGTGGAATAAGCTTGTTGACTCAGGCTGTTTTTGGATTGCTTTAAAGACATTTTTCAACGCTCTGTAGTATTATAAATTGGCATGTCACGGCAAACTAGTGATTTTTGTTTCCCAGAATGCACCACGAACTACAAACATGGCCGACGACTACAACTCCCAGTGGAACACACAAATACGTCACCTTGTCCTAAGGACTAATCACACACACACCTGTTCCCATCATAACACTGTACCTTATGAAAGAGACTGCTCATTCATAAGGTCTTGGTGAAGGATACACTCAGTTGATCATATCGCTGGTGTTTACCAAGCCTTGATCTCGTGTTCTGTTCTGGTTTTTTGACTGTGTTTATCCCCTCGACCTTGATTCCTTGCCTGTTTTGGACTGTTTGCCTGATCGCATGACCCTTGCCTGTTTATATACTTCGACTCTTGCCTGTACCTTTGGATTTGTCGTAATTAAACTGACTCAACTGCACTTGTGTCTGTCTCCACCTCTTCATCGTGACGTAAATAAAGCAAGCATGGAGGTACTCTCCTGATTTTATACCATGAATTCTGTTTGAAGGAATATCATTTGGGATCTTTTGGATGTTTTAATAATGCAACACTGAGAATGTTTTAATTTGCACTGAGAGGAATGTTATGTGTTTATACTGTACAACACTTAGTGTTTGTCATTACAGTTTATATTTGAAAAGAAAATTTCAACCGAGGTTATTCACTTTCCTGTTTTTTTGATCTCCGTGTCTTGATTTGTCCTCAAATATATAGAGAAATATAAAACAGTGATGACACCTTTCTCAGATATTATACCACTATCCATGCCTGAATCTTTGATTTTTCCTCCTTGTGTCACCAGGTTTGCATGGGAGCCAGGGCCTAGAGACCTGTCCTACCCTCATTTATTTTTATCCCTTTCTTTGCAAGTGGGAAGCTGTGCCAGGGAGTGGCTGAGGCTTCGGATTGGTTTGTTGTCTCAGGGTTTTGCAACATGACGAAGTCCACAGGGATGAGCCGGTGCCACTCTGTTCCACAGGGAGAGGTGTTGATTTTGCTGAGTTAAGAGGGTGGGAAAAAAACATACAATTAAAGATGGCTTGAATTCAGAGCAAAAAAGTGGCCCTTTTTATGCTTACAGTCTTTTAGTCAAGTGAAGTAAATATTATTATTCCTTTTATTATAACATGTCTGCAGATAAACTAGCCTATAAAGAAAACCTGAATGTATTGCTTCTCTGTTCACTCCCATCGCAGCGCACCATGTCCTCTACGTTCATTCTGAGGCTGTACGTCAGCGTTACTAAAAGGCTCCTTCCTCTTAAATCACCAGTCATGGGGGGATGAGCTCAGGCTCTGATGAGGAAATGCATCTGTCTGAGTAGAGAAAGACAGCTGTAAGATGTACAGCAGAGCCTCTCACAGCTCTATCAATCAATATGTTCGACATTGTGAGTTCATGTGGTTAAGTAAAGGAAGCTGTTTGGGGATATGTGTATTTTAACATCAATGTGCTGAAATATCTTCATCTCCTGACCGTCAAGTTATTCCTCATGCCTTGATTTAGGAGGTTATATTTGAGAGCTTCTGATAATGTTTTAAACAGTGTGGAAGTTTGAAAGTAATTGGACATAATTTTATCTTTTTTTTTATTTAGAAGTTACAGTGCTGTGAAAACATTTTGCCCTGTCCTGATTTCTTCTGTTTTTGTGTATATCTCATACAAAATTATTTCAGAAATTAAAACAAAATGTAATATAAAACAGAGGCAACGTGAGTAAACACAAAATACAGTTTTAAAATGTAATTTATTGAAGCAAAAAAGTTATCCAGTAACAACTAGGCCTGTGTGAAAATGTATTTGCCCCTGTAGTTCCTAATTCCCCAAATCTATGAAACTGCATTCATAATGTGGTTCAGCTGGACTAGACACAACCTGGCCTGATTACTGCAAACCCTGCTCAATCACACCAACACTTAATAGAACTTTTTCAACAGCATGAAGTTGGTTAAAAGATCTTACCCAATATTCCACTATGCTAAAGTTGAAAGAAATTCCAGAAATGATGAGAAAGAAGGTGATTGAAATACACAAATCTGGGAAGGGTTACAAAGCTATTTCAAAGGCTCTGGGACTCCAAAGAACCACAGTGAAAGGCATTATCGCCCAATGTAAAAACTCAGCATAGTAGTGAACCTTCTACATAGTGGCTGACCTTCCAAAATTCCTCCAAGAGCAACAGCAACTACTCATCCAGGAAATTACAAAAGAGCCAAGGACAACATCCAAGGACCTACAGGCCTCTCTTGCATCAATAAAGGTCACTATTCATGACTCAACTATCAGAAAGACACTGGGCAAAAATGGCATCCATGGAAGTGTGGTGAGGTGAAGACCACTGGTAACCCAGAAGAACATTAAGGCTCGTCTGAATTTTGCCAAACACACCCTGATGATCCTCAAATCTTTTGGGAGAATGTTCTGTGGATTGACGTGTCGAAGTATGCAGCAAGACAACGAGTCTTGAGTATGCAGCAAGACAACTATCCAAATCATAGGAGTAAGTCCTAGTCCTTTAAATAAGTGAAAGATTGATCTCCAGTTAGTGGGAGCATTTGGTTGTTTGGTAGTTATTTGGTAGTTATTTGGGAGCATTTGGTAGTTATTGCTTGTTTAGACAAGTTAAAGAAGTGGGGGGATTCTTTTTATTTAAATAAAGTCTATTGGGGCAGTAGATGTACTATGAACATACACTGTTTTTATTTTTTATAAAACATGCTGGGGAGTAAAAAATAGAATTGCTTAGACAATTAAAAGAAGGGTTTCTATTTTTATTTTTATAGTAAGGCTTGTTAGTGGAGTAAAAGCTACATTGAGGCAGTGAGTACCGTTTTTTAGTAAGCTACATATTGCTGAGACAATTCAGAGAGTTGTTTCTAGATAAATCAATAAACAAAGCTTTGCACAGTGAGAATGTCTCTCCCGCAAGTGTCTCTCCAAAATTTGCTCAGTGTGTGAATCATTCTCTATAATCCTTTTACTAGCTCATGAATAGTTACAAACATGTGGTTTATAGCCCAGTGGCTTTATTTATACACATTTTTTTTCTACTTTACTGCCTCAGTTTCCTTCAATCCACATTTAATTCAAAGTAAACAATGTGTGGGTTGCTAATATTTAGAGTCATCTTGCCTGAGAAGAACCAAGCCTAGACAATAGAAAAGAACATGCATAGACAAGTGACCTTTTCCTTGTTATTCAACAAACAGACTTTAATTAGAGCGAGTCCGTTTTTGCTGTAAACTGGTATTTGAATATCATCATTAGATCCATAGCAGATTCCACCCCAAAATTATAGCATAACATTTGTTTTTTTTAATGGAGCACTCTGACATATTCTCTGTGTCTGTCTGTAGCTTCATGTATTGCACAGTGTCGTGTTTGTGCACCATTTTTGCATTTGCAGTCTCTGTCACATCTCGTCCGTCTGAGCCTATGTTTTGGAGCACAGCAGGTTAACATGCTCGTGGGTGGCTTTTCAGGGGCAGCAGATGTTCCCGTTTCAGGCGTAATTTTCCCTCATGACAATTAGGCTCCCTCTGTAGTTCCTTTGAACAGCCTGATAGGGGGCAGCCATAATTAATAGAGAGAGGCCTATTAATTGGTGGACTGCAGACTCTCAGCCCATCGCCCCTGTGTATTAAACTGTCTATGATTTCTCTGCAAAATTGATCGTTTGCCAGTGACCTCCCATGGGCCAACTTGTTCATACACAGACCGAGGGCTTTGTGCCTTCTTGAGGCCTGTATTTGATGACACAGTCCAGCCAAAGAGATTGGGCAATTGCACAAGATTTGTTTTTTTTTTTCTTTTCTCTAGGTACATTCTTAATATCCCTGACAATGAGAAAATGAGCAGGTCCCTGTAGACTATGGAAAACTGCAATTAGTTCATGCTACTTTGTTGCTAAAGCAAATTGCCAGTTGTGTTTGTTGGCCTTTATGCCCAAGGGGATTAAATCACGCTGTAAATGCCAACAAATCACAGAAACTAACACGCCAACTCACTGTGGCAATGTCCAGCTCTAATTAAAGCAGCACTATGGGAGACTTATTTTCATATGCAAATGTCATGACTACATAAGGGAGAGTGAGTGCATAATAATGCTGCGAATCAATTTGATTCCATTTTTAAGGTATAAGGCTGTATAGTGAGATATACAATTTGTATATATAACGATAGTCATTGTGGCAAAGCAGCTTTACAGGATTCTGGACATAGATCTAAATCCCTAATGAGCAACCCAGAGGCGCCAGCCATGAGGAAAAAGATGACATGAGGAAGACTCATTGAAAGGAATCAGACTTGAAAGGGAAAATTGTTCTGCCTGTCACCAGATTTTAGAGATTATATGAATGATGCAATGTTTCTATACACGAAGAATTCCTAGAACATTGATTTAGGTTCTACATGGACTGGTCATGTTTCTCCTAGTGATTGTGACATACTGTGTACTTTCACAGGAAGAGGCCATTTTACTGATTTTTCCAGCACATGTCTGCAAACACGCAAGGACATCATGTTTACTCTCCAATAATTGCTTGTTTTTAATCTAGTTATTATATTTTGTTCAGAAAATGTTTTTGTCTTCAGAAAACCACTGTATGGAAGTTTGTATACACAGAAATGCTGAGAGCCAAGCCGATTGCAACCTTCAAGATCCTGAAGCTTGTGAGCAGAAAAGTGCACGAACGATATCAGATGCTGTGTCGATCATGGTTACATCATTTGGGATTAGGCTGGAAGAATGTGACATGAATAAAAATACAGGTGCACCTATTCTCCTTGATGGTGCTTGTATTGGATGAACACAGCATGGTTTTAAATACTTAAAAGTAATTAATGATCCCAAGTTTGTTGTCTTAATGACACAGCTTGTAATATGTACTACAAAAAACTACAGCAGGTACAAGTACCAGTACTATAAATTATGGATGTGACGAGTACAAATACATTACTCTTGATAGACTGATAACATCATTATATAATGAACAGATAATGTACCGTATTTTCCGCACTATAAGGCGCACTTAAAAGCCTTAAATTTTCTCAAAAATCTGCCGTGCGCCTAATAATCCGGTGCGCCTTATGTGTAGACTGAGTCCCAAAATCTGTAAAAATGTTGTGCGACTTTGGTTGGCGTAACAACCGTATGCGCCTTATAACACGGTGCACCTTATGTATTGGTCAAGTACAGAAATAGACCCCGTAATTGAGACTGCGCCTTATTGTGCGGAAAATACGGTATTCTAAGAAGTTACAAATACAGATATGAATAGGAGATGCATTCCAGTAGTCCAGCCTAAACAGTGTCTTATTGAGTTCCCAAATAAAACCACATTACTACCATACAGTGGTGTGAAAAAGTGTTTGCCCCCTTCCTCATTTCCTGTTCCTTTGCATGTTTGTCACACTTAACTGTTTCGGAACATCAAACCAATTTAAAC
>JAFFST010004506.1:3238-13911 GCA_022414735.1 Noturus placidus
GTGACAAACATGCAAAGGAACAGGAAATGAGGAAGGGGGCAAACACTTTTTCACACTACTGTATATATATATATAATACAATTTAATGTGTATATATAATGTATATATAATAACTGGACTGAATGTATAGGGACTATGTGAAGAGAATGTAAAGCTTACATTGACGCATTACACACGTACACAGTAATACAGATGTGTTATGAGTGTCATGTGAGTTATTTGCCGTTATAACACATCCATATAGATGATGACATCAGCAACAAACTGTAACAGTGCGTGTGTGTGTGTGTGCGTACCAATCGCAGGTCTCCCCGTAGCTCGTGCTCTTCCTCGCTTTGATGTTGTTGTTGATGTTGTTGTTGTCCCTGCAGCACGCGCCCCTGTAATATACTGCTGCCGGGTTCCTGCTGCACTGACACGCGCACAAATGCGACCTGTTCCCCGTGCACGAGACCACACTGACCCACGCGCGCGCACACCACCACTACCAACACCAACAACAACACCGACACAACGGACAAACAGCACCGACCCCCGACACTCATGATCATCATCATTATCATCATCTCTGAGCAGTACCGGTACCGTTGCGCATGATCAGCTGATCCTCAATGTTTTCCTTTTCCTCTGTTCAAAAACACAGGCACAGAAAAACACACACTCCCTCCATCTAGCGGTCAGAGTTAAAATTGCAGCCGGCTTACCTTTCAATTTTAATCTGTTTAATCGCCAACAAACATATCTGAAATAAATTATAATTTCACTTAGAGTCAAATAAACCATACCTGAAACTGAAATAATAAATATGTTTATATAATTATAATACATAATTTTAACAAAACTACCCAGTGTAAATGTGTTTGTAGTTGTTTTCCCGGCCGCCAGGTGACAGCACTGTAAGATTATAGCTCGGCGGAAGACACTGCGTTTCATCCTTCCCGTGTTCAGACAAGCCCCGCCACCTGCACAATGTTTCACAGAAAAAGACAAACACTACAGAATCAATATCTGATCACTATTATACTAATTGTGAAGTATGTATTACCCTGACAGCTTTTTAAAAAAATACTTTAATTATGTATTCATTTAAGTTAACTTTAATTCATTCTTCTTGTCTAATATTGTGGAATTATTATGATACATATAGTACAATCATTTCAATTATTTAGACATGATTGTGTATATATCTTGTACCTTAAAATGTTTGTAGAAACTTCTTCATAGAATCTACCTTGCTAAAAAATTATTACATTTTAGAATGATAAAAATGGTAGAAAATTTCAGAAAAGCACCGACATACAACCCTGTACTTTTTGTGATAAATCTCCAGACATCATCGGTCATTTATTTTGGACAAGTTGTAAAATTTGTCTGGCAAAAAAATTAATCCTTTCATTGAAAATATTGTTTTGTGTTTCATTTAGTTTATTATGGAAGGGTGTCATTTATTCATCAAGATATTAACACGCGGATATATGACAAAACATCCATAAAATATTAGCTAAATTTAATATCAGTAAATGCGTTTTTTTAGGCAAGATTACACATTACACTGACTCAAGTGAAACAAAACGCGATTAAAATGATAAAGATCTGTAATTCATGTACATTTTTTGTTAGTTTAAGTTTGTTTATATTTGTTGTACTGCACGAGATTAATTAAAATAAAAAAGAAGAGATCAAACAAAACAAACACCAGAATCAAATGTGTAATATTTATAAACAAACATAGCACAAACCCCCACAACAACAGCTATAATGTTGTTTATAATGACAGGACCAATCCCGCTCGCTTTGAGCTCTTTTCCGGTTCTAACAGCCGCCATTTTCCTGAAACGCGCTTCACATGAGTGACATGTAAAGTGTCCAATCAGTGCACATCGAGTGTATACAAACTAGCCAATGACAGCGTGTAAAGCGGCATCGTGTTACCCAATCATACTGTAAGAGGCGGGGTTTGTGGATGAGGTTAGCATTGACATTAACGGTTTCTGTGCGGAGCCGCAGCTAGTTTAGCGCTTTCTATTCCCACACAAATACGGAATTTGTATCGCTTTGTATCGCGTTCCTGCTGAGAGAGAGGTGAAGGATGAAGACGGTGACATTAGCGCTGGTGTTGTGCTGTTTGCTGATGGCGGAGGCGGCGCGGAGCAGGAAGGAGTGGAGCGGCGGGAGCAGCGGCGGCGGCGGGCTGAAGAGAGCAGCGAGCGGCGTGTACCTCAGCCTGAGCTCCGTGTTCGGGGAGGACAACATCAAAGCTTTATACAAGGTTCCTACCGCTTATTACTGCTGTGTGTAGCGCTTATTACCGCGCGCAGTGACTCGGGATGTTCAGGACGCACACACCCGCGGTTTATCATCAGGGCTGGAGGGAAGCCACGATACCAACATTCATACCGCGATACCGATAACAAAACGATACTTTAATCTCTCTCTCATCCACACACACACACACACACACACACACACACACACACACACAGAGAGGTGTACTGACCACCCTGCTGAGAAAAAAAACCCAATAGACACCCTCATAGAGATTATAATGTTTATAATGGGAATTGTATTGGTTTTAATGGAAGTTGTTTATGGTCTTCTATTGACTTCTACATGAATCTAGTGAATACCATTAAGGACCCATAAGGCTAATGGTTTCTAATGGTATATGTAGTGGAAACCATTAGAATTTGTGATTTCTGTTTTTTTTTTGTCCCCTCACCAGTCTGTCTTTTTTTTTTTTTAATGTTACAGCTTCACCTCTGACTGTTGCCAAAGCCCTGACACTGGAGACTCCTTCCATAAACGTTAAACAAATGTCTCCTTACAAAAAACTTCACCGTATCTTTTCTAATTTTTTCAGTCTGTTTATCAGTGGAGTGTCTGCTGTACACGTCCCTATGAATGAGCTGTTACTATGGAAACGTTAACCTATCAGACCAATTGATATTAATATAAACCTGCACTACTGTCAGAGCTGCTGTTATAGAAAATTAATCAACACCTTCTGACCAATCAGACCAGGATTCAGAACTCAGCAGTGTGGTGTAAAAGTAAAAACAGCAGTATCTCTCAGGCAGTGAGTAATTACTTAATGTACTGTGCAACTTCATTAATTCACTGAATACAATGTTGTTTGTGTTGTGTTGTGTGTGTACATGTGTAGTTCTTTTCCAGGAGCAATGAGAGATTTGTACACGGTGTGGACTCGCTGCTGGACACGCTGTGGAGGAGCTGCACTGACCTGCTGGATGCTCTGGGCCTTGAGTGTACGCCAAAGTTATTTATACACAGTGTGCTGCTTCATTAACTCTTTATTACCCTTCATTTCCTGTTTATTACCCATCATTTCCTGTTTATTACACTTCATTACCTTTTTATTACCCTTCATTTCCTGTTTATTACCCTTCATGACCTCTTTATTACCCTTCATGACCTCTTTATTACCCTTCATTACCTCTTTATTACCCTTCATTTCCTGTTTATTACCCATCATTTCCTGTTTATTACCCTTCATTTCCTGTTTATTACCCTTCATTACCTCTTTATTACCCTTCATTACCTCTTTATTACCCTTCATTTCCTGTTTATTACCCATCATTTCCTCTTTATTACCCTTCATTTCCTCTTTATTACCCTTCATTACCTCTTTATTACCCTTCATTACCTCTTTATCACCCTTCATTTCATGTTTATTACCCATCATTTCATGTTTATTACCCTTAATTTCCTATTTATTATCCTTCATTACCTGTTTATTACCCTTCATTACCTCTTTATTACCTTTCATTTCCTGTTTATTACCCTTCATTTCCTGTTTATTTTTTGTTGCTATTAGTCACTTTATTTGAGTGTTAATATGCTCTGAAATATTTCAGTCTTATCCACATCATTACACACCTCTTTTTATTCTCTCTCTCTCTCTCTCTCTGACCTCTCTCTCTCTCCCCCTGACTCTCTCTCTCCCCCTGACTCTCTCTCTCTCCCTGACTCTCTCTCGCTCTCTCCCCCTGACTCTCTCTCGCCCTCTCCCCTGACTCTCTCTCTCTCTCTCCTCCCCTGACTCTCTCTCTCTCTCTCTCTCTTTCTCTCTCCCCCTGACTCTCTCTCTCTCTCTCTCTCTCCTCCCCTGACTCTCTCTCCCTCCCCCTGACTCTCTCTCTCAGCCTCCACCCTGTCTCACTATTTCAGTCCATCCGCGGTGTCGAGTTCTCCGTCTCGGGCGGTGTTGTTGCTGGGTGCTGTGTTCTTGGTATACTGGTTCGTGTCCCTGGTTCTCGGGGGTGTGATGTTGGTTCTGCGTGCCATGTTGGGTCGGTTCTTCTGGGCGGCCCGGGTGCTGTTTTTTGCGCTCTCGTGCCTGTATGTGCTGCAGAAGTTCGAGGGTGACCCGGAGAAGGCTGTGCTCTCCCTGCTGGTCATTATGGTCGTGTACTACATGACGGGGCCAGTGTCTGCATACTGGAGGAGACAGGGAATGTCCACGCTCGAGGACAAGATCGACAACCTGGAGACGCAGGTACGCCTCCTCAACATCCGCCTCAGCAGGGTGATCGACAACCTCGAGCGCTCCGCCGACCAATGAGGAGACGGCATTCAGGGATCAGGGCGGGGCTAGGGTTGGAGTGTTTCTCTGGGTTTAACTTTCCTGTTCTGTTTCTGTTATGTTTCAGAGTCTCCGGTTGCTAGGCAACTGGGCAATTATACATACCCCAAACGCTAGGTAGATAAACGCTGATGTTAGCTTTTTAATTTGAAACAGAATTGCTGTCACATTCTGATCAAACAGAACAGAACAGGAAGGGTTAAACAACAGGAAGTGACACGTACAGCCGGGTGTTATCATGGTGTTGTTCTCGTTGTTACAGATAATCATGTGTACGCTCTTCACGAGACTGATCCTCGACCTGTGCGGTGACATCAGCACTGTTAACCTGTTAGCAATAGTGTGAGCGTGTGAGAGAGTGAGTGGGTGTGTCTGTGAGAGTGTGTGTGGGCGGCTGTGGCTCAGTCAGTAGAGCGGGTTGTCCACTAATCCACTAATCGTAGGGTTGGTGGTTCGAATCCCGGCCCGGGTGATCCCATGCCGAAGTGTCCTTGGGCAAGACACTGAACCCTAAGTTGCCCTCGATGGCAAGTTAGCACCTTGCATGGCAGCTCTGCTCCCATTGGTGTGTGAGTGTGTCTCATTTGTAAGTCGATTTGGATAAAAGTGTCTGCTAAATGAATAAATGTAAATGTGTGTGTGTGTGTGAGAGAGAGAGAGAGAGAGAGAGAGAGAGGGTGTGTGTGTGAGAGAGAGTTTGTGAGTGTGTGTGTGAGTGTGTGTGGTGTGTGTTAATGTGAGTGTGTGTGTGGGGTGGCATTAGAGAAATCTGAAATAAATAACAGAAATCTATTATTAAGCTCCTGTGTAAAGTTGCATGAAAATACTCAGGGATCCTGTCTCTCTGCCTGTCTGTCCCTTCAGTGTTTGCTTTGTTAGCAGGCCTGAGATTTAACCAGAACATAGTCTCTCTCTCTCTCTGTCTCTCTCTTTCTCTGTCTCTCTCTCGCTCTGTCTCTCTCTCTGTCTCTCTCTTGCTCTGTCTCTCTCTCTCTATCTCTCGCTCTGTCTCTCTCTCTCGCTCTGTCTCTCTCTCTCTCTCTCTCTCTCTCTCTGTCTCGTCTATTTGTCTTTCTCTAGATGTCACCAGGTACACATTGGCTAAACTCTGTGAATGTGTCACAATTATCTCTGTGGCTGGAAACTGTGTATAGATCCTGGAACAGTGTGTCATACTCACACACACACACACTCTGTGTCCAGGTTAACTCTCAGGCTGCTGGTGTATCAGCACTGTTCCAGGATCAGCCTCGCTCACATTAATAGTCATTAATACTCACTGTTTATAAAGGTTATAAAGGGTCATTAACACTCACTATGAAGCCTGTATGATGTGTTATAACTGATCTGATCACGCACTGCTGAATAAACGTCAGCGTTTCAGTGCACATATGGGTCAGAAGTGTCCTACACCACTACAGAGAGCTATGAGATGTTAGGGTTCACCTATCACCCAGTGAAGTCTTATAAGTGTGTTATGATCATTGTGTGATGACAGGCTTCATATAGAGTGAGTTACTGCACTTATCGTTTATGTAGGAAGTAGTGTATCAGCGAATCGTATTCTGTTCATAAGGGCATCATAAAGAGTGTATTAAGTGTCATAATGAAGATGTGTCAAATCCACCTGCTGGTGTGTAAGTGTTATTACAGCTTTATTACAGCTACATGTTAATGATATAAGGACGTGAGTTTATTCCCGTAGAAACACTGGATGTGTACAGATATTTATTTCATCATGAGCTCAGTGAAGAGTACAGTCTGTTTATTATTATTATTATTATTATTATTATTATTATTATTATTATTATTATTATTAATGTGAGACATTCCTCTAAGCGTTCTTTATTTAACGGGTTGTTATTAGAATGAATATCAAATGTCTGTTTTTTATTTATATTTTTATTTGTGTGTTTTTATTGATGATCTCGGCTCGGTGTGAAACGCTGTGTAATAAAATGCAGAAAATATTTAGACAGATGTCTGTCTTAACCTTAACAACACAGTTTAAATAAATAATTCCCTCGAATACAAATCAGAAATATCACTGATTTATATTTTTATTACTGTGAAGAGCAGAGTGGGGATGCAGAATTATTGTTATTATTATTGTTATTATTGTTGTTATTATTATTGTTATTGTTGTTATTGTCAGCGTGCTGAATAACATCTTTTCCCTGTAGGAATACACAAGGTGCATTTTTATAGGAATACACATGAAATGTTTCTGTGGTCCTGCTTTCACACCATCTCAGCCTCCATTGCTCCACCTGCTGTAACCCTAGCAACCAGCTGGAGTAGGGTAGCAACCAATTAATACACTAGCAACCAGGTTAGATTTCTTAGCAACCACCTAGAAGCATATACAAATCTACAAATCATAGCAGCCAACTGGGTTATCATAGCAACACCCTAGCAACCACCTTGGTTAGCAACCACCTGGATTATCATAGCAACTACCTAGCAACACCCTAACAACCATTTGGAATATTGTAGCAACATTTAAGCGATTTAACCTTTAAACATGTTTAAACATTTTAACATTTCCATATTATAAACTTATTCTTTTAACTTTTTCATACTTAACTGTTAACCATTTTAAAATCAATGATAACAAATGAATAATGTTTAGCGTGGACTCCGTCAAACCAACACCAACCTTCATCCATGAATTTTAACCTTCTACTTATTTTTATTTTTTTTTATTCTCTTCTCTGAGCCAAGCTTGGTATAGATAATCATGTTGTGTAAGTGAACATTTTTCTCTACATACTGTGTGCATGAGTGTGTGCATGAGTGTGTGTGTGAGAGTGTATGTGTGTGTGTGTGTATATGTGTGTGTGTCTCTCTGTGTGTATGTCTGTGTGTGTGTGTGTGTGTGTGTGTGTGTGTGTATATATGTGTGTGTGTGTGTGTAGTAGATGTGTAGGGGATTAGTGATGTGTATTACTGTAGTGTAGCATTTATTCGCTGGTCTGGGATCAGTCCCTCGTCCCTGCTGTATTAATCAGGTTAATGATGATGATGAAGAAGATGAAGATCTGTTGGATTTTAATTTGTCTCATTTTTATTGTGCAATTTTTATTTTCCCAGATTTAAATTGTGACCATTGTTCCGTTATGAGCGAGTAATTTGTGAAACATTTATTTATTTTTTTAAATTGATCTGTTCCTACATTTTAAACACACTGATTTTATTTTTAAATATTATGATGCTGTTTAAAAATCACATGTAAAAATATTAAACGTCCTTCTACATCTGTCTACTTCTGCTTCTGTCTGAATTATTCCATTAACCTCAGCTCTGATTGGCCCAGACAGAGACTCCAGAACCAATCAGGGGACTTAGAATGAGTCATGTGATGTCCTTATAGAGAAGTTTTTTTGTTATATATTTGCACGTGTGCCTTTCAATGTTCAATTTTCAGACATTATTCAGATATATCTGTTAACATCAGACGTTAGATAATCCAATAACATAAAATATTAAACATCAGATAATAATAAGACACCAGATACTGGACCTCACATAATAATCAGACAATGATCAGATATTAAAAGATAACATCAGAACGCCCAGTGAAATAAACACTACATGGCTAAATAAAACGCAGAAATCAAAGCAGAGACAGAAAGAAGAAATGAATGAATATGAAATATATAATAAATTTCTAGAAAAAACATTTTATTAAAAACAATTAGAGCAAGTTAAATGTTCCACAGAAAATTGAATACAAGTAAAGATAATTAAATAATCAAAAATTAAAGTTAATAAGTAAAAAATTTGCAGAAATGATCAGATCTGCTATAAAGATAAAACTCTTGAATAAATATGCAAATTATAGAGACATATTTCTGTCTCACGGCTGTATTTGTTATTATTTAGTAATCTGTTTGAAATGTGTTGATTGTAATAATTGTATTAATAATATCTGTGTTTAGTGTAGAGTCGTGGAGGTGGAGTAGAAAGCATGTGGTCAGGAGGATAATCCAGAGTTCAGGTGAAGTAACTGAGATAAAGTGAGATGTGAAATCAGTGTGAGCTGAAGAGCGAGTGATGAAATCAAACTTCTCCTGGTGTTTCATGTGGAACTGAATCAGAGCCAAGAACCGAACCGAAAGACATGTTTCCTCACTCATGAGTTCAGTCTGGAGATCAATATTACTCAACTCTCTGTCTGTCTGTCTCTGTCTCACTTTAACCCTTTATTTATTTATTATCTCTCTTTAACCCTCAGGTGTTATCACTTCTTAGTGAGATAAATATCTGATGAATTACATTTCATGTTTTACACACCATCGTTCTTTAACCTGCTGAGGGTGACAGTGAGTCAAGAAGCTCCTTCAGATGGCGCTCAGGAGGAAGGAACTGCTGAGGGAACCATCACACCTCAGACCTGCACTGACCTACACTGAGGATCACAGGTCACAAAATATAATGGTGTCCAGATAGGAGTCATTAGTGTTCATTTCCCATTGATGTCAGAGCCTGCACTGTCACCACAGGGATGGTAAAACCTACACTGTCACAAAAACAACAACTGCATTATTAATGAGTGTGTAACTTAACGTGTGTCCTTTACTTTTTTTAATTGGCTATTTGGTTCACCACCTCAGATCACACACTGCCACGTCTCTTCATCATGCTCCGTTCTTAAAAATGAAAACTAAACAAACAAATGTTGTTGTTATTTAAATGGCCACTCTGTGTGTGTATGATGTAACATATATGTAAAGTCAATCAGAGATAAACTGTGCTGCAAGCCGCGCCCACAAACACATTTAAGCTACAATTAAATTACGTTGTTGCTAACATTCATAAAACATTTGTGTTATGTAACAGAAGATGCTGTAACTGAAAAAGTAAGAATTAAAGAATTAAAATTACTACTAATAAATAACTAATAATAGTTACAGATCGGTTCTTTGCAGTGTAGTGATGGAGTGTGTAGTGTAGTGATGGAGTGTGTGTAGTGTAGTGTTGGAGTGTGTAGTTTAGTGATGGAGTGTGTGTAGTATAGTGATGGAGTGTGTAGTGTGGTGATGGAGTGTGTAGTGTTGGAGTGTGTAGTGTAGTGATGGAGTGTGTGTAGTATAGTGATGGAGTGTGTAGTGTAGTGATGGAGTGTGTGTAGTGTAGTGTTGGAGTGTGTAGTGTAGTGATGGAGTGTGTAGTTTAGTGATGGAGTGTGTAGTGTAGTGATGGAGTGTGTAGTGATGGAATGTGCAGTGTAGTGATGGAGTGTGTAGTGTAGTGTAGTGATGGAGTGTGTAGTGATGGAGTGTGTAGTGTAGTGATGGAGTGTGTAGTGATAGAGTGTGTAGTGTAGTGATGGAGTGTGTAATGTAGTGATGGAGTGTGTAGTGTAGTGATGGAGTGTGTAGTGTAGTGATGGAGAGTGTAGTGTAGTGATGGAGTGTGTAGTGTAGGAGAGTGTAGTGATGGAGTGTGTAGTGTAGTGATGGAGTGTGTAGTGATGGAGTGTGTAGTGTAGTGATGGAGCGTGTAGTGATGGAGTGTGTAGTGTAGTGATGGAGTGTGTAGTGATGGAGTGTGTAGTGTAGTGATGGAGTGTGTAGTGTAGTGATGGAGTGTGTAGTGATGGAGTGTGTAGTGTAGTGATGGAGTGTGTAGTGATAGAGTGTGTAGTGTAGTGATGGAGTGTGTAGTGTGTAGTGTAGATGGAAAGTCTAGTGTAGTGATGGAGTGTGTAGTGTAGAGATGGAGTGTGTAGTGATGGAGAGTGTAGTGATGGAGTGTGTAGTGTAGTGATGGAGTGTGTAGTGATGGAGTGTGTAGTGTAGTGATGGAGTGTGTAGTGTAGTGATGGAGTGTGTAGTGTAGAGATGGAAAGTGTAGTGTAGTGACGGAGTGTGTAGTGTAGAGATGGAGTGAAGACATTTATTCACAGCATTATCACATCAGGAAGACGAGGTGATGTAATCCACCATTACACACATCTGCACCATTTCAATGAATAACTGTTGAAATCTGTTTGTCTTTTACTCAATATGAGTTGCTTGCACACACACACACACACACACACACACACACACACACACACACACAC
>JAFFST010004510.1:11223-27746 GCA_022414735.1 Noturus placidus
TCATGATTGTGTCCCACCTGTTGTTGATTCTTCACAAAAAATTACACTTTTATATCTTTATGTTTGAGGCCTGAAATGTGGCAAAAGTTGGACAGTTCAAGGGGGCCAAATACTTTCACAAGGCACTGTATATTATATGACCAAAAAGCACAAATTAATAAAAATTTTAATCAAAATCAGCAGGAGCCTCCAGCTTCGTGTCCTACTCAATTCAAACCCGAATTCGAACTCCACACCAATTTTGAAGCAGGTGAAAACTTGGTCAGCAGGAGCTATCTCTGCTCTTCAGGACTGTTTTGAGCACACTGACTGGGACATGTTCAGGGAGGATGCAACTGACAGCAATTCCAGCAACTTGTAGGAAAACATGGCCTCAGTGACCAGCTGCATCAGCATTGATGATGTCACCATCTCCAAGACCATCACCCCATGCTCCAACCAGAAGCTGTGGATGACTGCGAAGGTGCAATCATTACTGAGGACCCAAGACTCCACCTTCAGGACTGACAATGCGGCCCTATGAAAAACGAGGGCGAAAGTGTCCCGGGCCATCAGAGAGGCAAAGCGCGCATGTAACTGCCTCACAGTTTAAATCAAGTTTGCTACCGGTTTTTGGTTTTTACCTGAAAATAATGGATTGTAGAGGCGGAACTAATTAGCGCCGATCTTGTGTTCCGCACGTACCTAAATGAGCGCAACACCTTTAAGCGAAGCGCTAAAAGCATGGCACGGCAAGAGCTCTCCACACTGAGCACTGGTGCCCCCCAGGACTGTGTGCACAGTCCACTGTTGTTCATGACCGTGGTGGGTCTCATCAGCAAGAACGACGAGTCAGCATACAGAGAGGAGGTGCAGAAGCTAATGGAATGATTCAGAGCAAAGAATGTAAAGCATCAGTGGTTCGAATCCATTTTTAAAACAATAACCCAGAATTTCAACTCTGACCTTTGTTTGTGTTCCCATCATTTCATTGACGACTTCTTCTCAAATCTAGCTGAAGTTAACGTGGGATTTGCTAAATGATTATTCATTAAAGATAAGGCCATACCCAATTTAATTGCACCATCTTGTGCTTCTGGAGTACAACCTGTAACTATGATTAGTTATTTATGTATATATTTTCTACCGAGTGTTCCACATGCATAGTTTTGAGTTGTATATTTGTACAGCCAGTGAACAGCCGTAGGCCTTTGCTAACTGGCTAACTCACGTTATTGGCATACTACATACAAACTTACCACTGAGAAACATCCTGTTCTTTTTGGGCTTGCGATGGTGGTTCGGGTTGATCTTCCGATGTATCACTATTGGACTCTGGCTCAAATTGTTAAGGTAAAACCAATGACATTACTACTGAGCTGAAGTTCAGCTATGGTGAATGGAATTTCCTTTCTGACACGTGCAGTAAGTGCTAGACCAATCACAGCAGACTAGAAAATCTGACTAATCAGAGCAGAGTAGGTGCTCTGAAAGGAGTTTCGAATGAACGCATCCTTGAGCTAGTCGTTTGTGACACTGAGAAAATGGTGGGAATGAATCTGGACATATATTAACTGAGGAGAAAGAAGACTTTAAGATTTAGCCCCTCTTAAGTAGAAGGCAGCCTACAAGGTATGTTTCTTTGTATATGGTTTTCTTTGATATGTTTTATGTGAATAGCTTGAGTTAACTAGCATGTGACTATAGTGACACAAACTGTAAGTCAAGACATACATATATGCATTTTATTTGTTGTATCCTTTTATTTATTCTTTCTTTCCACCCAGTTCTCATGGGTCGAAGGGTTGAAGTCAATGGTTGATTCGTTGATCATCATTAGAGAAATAAAACCCCGTTTTCTAAACAAGACCTCGTGCTACATGTTTACTACTGGAGGGAGCTACAGTGCACATGCCCAGAAAATCCACAGTAACTTCACAGATAGCGGCGAGACACAGCGCATGTGGCAGGGCATTCAGGCAACAGCAATTACAGGACAACATCACCCGCCTGTGACAGTGATGCCTCGCTTCCAGATGTGCTGAACAACTTCTACGCTTGGTTTGAGGCACAGAATGATGTGGCAGTGAGGAAGACACCCCTCCTCCCAACAACAAGGTGCTGTGTTTAACTGGGGTGAGGAAAACTCTATGCAGACTCAACTCTTGGAAGGCTGCTATACCAGACAACATTTCTGGCAGGATGTGCAGACCAGCTCGCTGATGTTTTCATTAACATTTTAAACATCACCCTGAGCACAACATGTTCCAACATGTTTCAAGGCTACCACCATTGTCCCTATGCTGAAGAAGTCTCCAGTGTCCTGAGTCAATGAATACCATCCTGTTTCCTTCACATCCATCATCATGAAGTGCTTCGAGAGGCTCGTCATGAGGCACATCAAGATCCTGCTTCCCACCTCACTGGAACTGCTGCAGTTTGCGTATCGCACTAACTGCTCAACAGTTCAACCACCACCCTACATCTGGCCCTCACCAAACTTGGAGAAGAAGGACACCTACGTTCGAATGCTGTTCATAGACTTCAGTTCAGCATACAACACAATCGTTCTTCAGCACCTGATTGGAAAGCTGAACCTACTGGGCCTGAAGACCTCCCTCTGCAACTGGATCCTGGACTTCTTGACTGGGAGACCTCAATCAGTCCAGATTGGGAACAACGTCTCCAGCACCACCACACTGAGCACTCGTGCCCCCCAGGACTGTGTGCACAGTCCACTGTTGTTCATGACCGTGGTGGGTCTCATCAGCAAGAACGACGAGTCAGCATACAGAGAGGAGGTGCAGAAGCTAATGGAATGGTTCAGAGCAAAGAATGTAAAGCATCAGTGGTTCGAATCCATTTTTAAAACAATAACCCAGAATTTCAACTCTGACCTTTGTTTGTGTTCCCATCATTTCATTGACGACTTCTTCTCAAATCTAGCTGAAGTTAACGTGGGATTTGCTAAATGATTATTCATTAAAGATAAGGCCATACCCAATTTAATTGCACCATCTTGTGCTTCTGGAGTACAACCTGTAAGTATGATTAGTTATTTATGTATATATTTTCTACCGAGTGTTCCACATGCATAGTTTTGTGTTGTATATTTGTACAGCCAGTGAACAGCCGTAGGCCTTTGCTAACTGGCTAACTCACGTTATTGGCATACTACATACAAACTTACCACTGAGAAACATCCTGTTCTTTTTGGGCTTGCGATGGTGGTTCGGGTTGATCTTCCGATGTATCACTATTGGACTCTGGCTCAAATTGTTAAGGTAAAACCAATGACATTACTACTGAGCTGAAGTTCAGCTATGGTGAATGGAATTTCCTTTCTGACACGTGCAGTAAGTGCTAGACCAATCACAGCAGACTAGAAAATCTGACTAATCAGAGCAGAGTAGGTGCTCTGAAAGGAGTTTCGAATGAACGCATCCTTGAGCTAGTCGTTTGTGACACTGAGAAAAAGGTGGTTCTGTAATGTAAATTATGAAATAAAAAGTGTTTTTTTTTTTTATTTACCTCGGATGCATGTAAACCTGTTGTCAGCAACCTCTAAAACAAAATTAGGCACTTTTATATAGCATAATAGGGGTGCTTTGAGCTAGTTTTATAGTTCATTAGTTTTACCATTCCAAATCAAAAATAACACTTTAAATGTTTTTCCTAATTTTGTCCTTATTTGGATAATACATACAAATATGCCCAACCTGGTATGGATTAAAATCCTGACCTGTGGAACTGTTTCAACAGAGATCTTGTTCATACATCCAACTGGCTCTCGGTATTATATAATAACACACTCAGAGGAAAGCGCTATCAACTCTCTTCTGGATATATGAGCTCACAGATACTCTCAATAGACTAGTGTCACGGTGATTGACAGGGAAGAAATTATGTCACTCCTCCCACCCATACAGGACAGCCAATTTTTCTCCCTTAGCTCCTGAGCATGGATAGATTTGACAATGATGGGATTCAAACTTGTGAACGCTTATATTTAACATGAGTAACTATACTTACTATTGTACTGTAATTATCACATGCTCACTTACTAAATATGTTTACTGTTCTGCAAAATAAAGTACTATTTGTAAAATTATCTGTACTGTATTTGATTCCTTCTAAGAAACATTTAAAATCAAAATAATTCTAGAAAGATTGTAGCTGCAATTTTAACAAAATTATTATTTTGACCTGTCAGTGTGTCTTTTGTGAGAAGTTATGTGTGAGCTTTTAATTTTGCTCAAGCTGAGCAATTAGGGACACTTAACATCATGCACACCTCTTCAGCAGTTTCACACCATCTAAGGCAGTGTATTTTGGAAAAGGGCATTTCTTTGTCTTATATGACTACTACTACTACTAATTAATATTACTATTATTATTATTATTATTATTATTATTATTATTATTATTATTATTATTATTATTATTATTATTATTATTAAGTTGAAGAAGAAGAGTGCAGTGTTATTTTGCATAGGAAAGACAAGCATATACAGTGTTACTAGATAATGATGTTATCTATAATGTTTGCCAGACCAAATCACTAGAACATATCACATTTCAACAGTGCTTAGCTCTGTCCTTTGGCTCAGTTTACACATTGTGAGTCAGTTTTATGCAGCTCACATCTGCAGGATAATGTTATTCGCAACCCAAAGCACACAGATTGTTTGTTTAACTTCCTGTATTTTGGTTTGATTCAGGATTGAATCACTTTCTCACAGAAATTGAACTGCTATTGAACAGCCACTTCTGAACCCGAGTTTGACTTCTTTGTTCTCACATGTGCAAACAACCCTCACCATAGAGGAAATCATTGGTTCAATTCACGAATTGAGATCAATTGAGTTAAATTCAAACAGAATAAACACTGCATATTGTATATAAAAGCAACTTAAACAAGTTTTTTTCAGAATTCATTGGATAAAGAATAGTTCACAACTTCCAAAATACAACTTTTAATTGCATAATGGCTTTCTTGGGCCTAAATTCTAAAATTAAATTCTGTAAATATCAGGTTTGGTTTTGGTCCTTAGCTATAAAGTGTATTTATTCTTTCTTTATTTATTTCCTTCATTCTTCCTTTCCTCCCTCCCTCCTCCTGAACTATAATACTCTTACAGTATTTACTAAATGACTGCATATGTAAAACGTGTGTGCAAAATGCAAATCCTTGCATGGTGGCAAGGAGTGCTGCTGCACTTTTTAAAATAAGTAACTATGCAATTACTATTGAAATTACCATATATTAACCTACTAAATACAAGGTATTTACTGTACTATAAAATTAAGGCTATGTTGAAAATTCTCAGTACTGCATTTGATTACTGTTAAGAAACATTTTAAATCAGAAACATTTTGAAACCCATTTTGCAAGATTGCAATGGTTGTCTTACCCAGTCGAATGGTGCGTTGGTGAAATTTTAACTGCTTTTTCCACATAATGATTCTTTTGACCTGTGTCAATGTGTCTTATGTGAGGGGTCATGAGTGTGAGAGTAGGTGTATGGTGTAGTGTATGAGCTTTTAATTGTGTTCAATGTGCGAGGTTAGGCAAACTGGACATCAGCCACACCTCTTTAGCAGTTTTCAATGGCCCTCTTGCTGTGTAAAAGTGTAGGTTGCATAAGTTTAAAAAAAATATCCCATTCAGTAGGTGTTTTTTTTTTTTTTCATCTTTCTCGATCTTTCCCACATGGTGCTTTTTTCTCTTCCCTTTGTGCTTGGACACAAGCGACTGAGTTTCTTACTTCCATTATAGAAGCCAGAGGTACATACATTTTATTATTCTGCCTCATGTACTTCTCTGTTCTCTTTCTTGATTTTTATACATTTAAGAGTTGATAAAAATCCTGGAAGTTGAAATGATCATTATTTTATTTTAAATTGAAACAAATTAATTAATTTAATGGTTAATTGTCATGATTTCCCGTTGTGCAAAGCGCATGATTATGCAGCGTTCTCTGAAACCCGAAAGCGCTTCTGGGTTTTTCAGTGACATTGATTTTTGTTTACTTTTGACACATGTGTTTTGTTATGGTTTATGTCCTGTCTCAGTCCCTTTATTGTCATAGGTTGTTTCTGCTATGTGTCAACATTGTTCTCAGCTGTTTTGTGTTTCACCCCTGATTACATTTGTTATTTAAACCCATCGTGTCTCATTGTTAGTCGCAAAGGATTGCCTGAGTGTTATCACTGTGCAAAGCTTTTGTTCCTTGTGTCTGTGCCATAGTTTTTCGTTTCTGTTTTACCTTGTTTATGCCCGTTTGCTGATTCCCTGACCATTTGCCTGTTTGGCCATGCCTATGTCTCACGTTTTGGATTTGTCTGCTTCACTTCAATAAATCTCTTATCTGCACTTGCATCCATCCTAACCCTCTATATGTAAAAGAATAGTTTGCGACAACATGGGAGCAGCAGGAGAGCAAGGAAGGCATCAAGCTGGTATCTATATACCAGCGTTTGATTCCGTGCATTTTCCCCAGTGGGTTCCCCTTCTGTTCCAGCTTTCTTCAATGGTTTTGAGGTATAACCCAAATGTTATCTACGACAAAGCCTGTAGGACCTCAAGCACAAAAAGAGCAGTGGCTGGGATTCCTGCCGTCTCACCGGCCCAGCCCACAATCGGGCTGAGTTCCTAATTTCTAGGTGAGCTTAGCCAAGTCACCCAGTTGGTAAAACTTTTAGTTCAGTTTTTTGGACTTCCATGGTAAAAATCTGACCTAGAATAAATGTTAGGAAGGCCCAGCCTAATGAATGAATCCTCTCAGACATTCCCCTCCTATTACGAGAGGGAGATGGCCAACAGGAGGGCCCCCACAGCTCAACCTCAGCCCCAGGTCGACAGGGTGGCTGCAGTAAAGAAGCCAACCTACAGTGTCCTACATGTAGTAAACTCAGGATCCACGGAACATATTTCTGCTCCCAGGAATGATCACAAATGGCTCCACAAGAGAGAAAGAGCAGAGCTCCAGCTCAAGACTCACAAGATGGTCTCACCTGCAGAAATCCAGCCAGAGGTCAATGTGGCGAAATATTCTTCAACGCTCCAACCTGAGACCCATGAGGTGGTCTCACTAACCTAGCTCCAGCCAGAGGTCAGCGTGGCAACCTCATACCCAGTGCTCCTACCTGAGACCCATGATGTGGTCTCACCTGCTAAACTCCCATCTGAGGTCAACAAGGCAACCTCAGCTTGTGAGCCCCAATCGGAGGTTAACATGGCGACCTCCTCCCCAGAGCTCTAACATGAGAACCACGAGGTAGTCTCCGCTCCAGAGCCCTAGTCAGAGGTCAACATGGTGACCCCCTAACCAGAGCTCCAGCGCGAGACCCATGAGGTGGTCTCATCTCTAGAACTTCCATCAGAGGTCAATGAGGCAATCTCCCACATCAAGTTCCTGTTATAGGCCAACAAGACGGCCTCCCAAGCCATGTTCCTGTTTGAGGTTGATGAGGCAACCTCCCAATTCAAGTTCCTATCTGAGGTTGACCAGACGAGCTCCCATGCCAAGTTCCTGTCTGAGGTCAACAAGACAGTCTCTCAAGCCATGTTTATGTTTGAGGTTGACAAGACGGCCTCTGCCATAATTTTTGATCCTGTTCTCATCCTCATTTTTCGATTCTGTTTCACCTTGTTTATGCCCATTTACTGATTGCCTGACCTTTTGTCTGTTTGGCTATGTCTCACATATTGGATTTGTCTGCCTCTCTTCAATAAAGCTCATATCTGCACTAGCATCCTTCCTAAGCCTCATTACATGACAGTTAATAACATTGATAAAACTATGCTTCACTTGTATTTCTTCATTTCTAAGTCACTTTGGATAAAAGCATCTGCTAAATTAATAAATGTAAATGTAAGGTAAAACTAAGTGGTATAGATTTTTGTACCATTTAGAATATAAGCCAATAAATAGTAAGAAATAGAGGAATAGTATGATGGAAATTTGTTTTTAACCCAATTCTGTGCAATTTATACATTCAAGGCCCTGTGCTTCACAATACCCATTCCTGACCTAAAAGGCTCTCTCTCTCTCTCTCTCTCTCTCTCTCTCTCTCTCTCTCTCTCTCTCTCTGCTCTCTCTCCATGATTGAATTCAAAAAGCGGAGCTTCCATATATTCTAGATATTGATGTGTAAAGTTCATCCTCCATTCATAGAAAACTCCACTGCATATCAAATCAAGCGCTTCCTAAACTTACAGCCAGTCTCCATAGAGTGGCACAGGGATGACATAATTTTGTATTCCGAAACCCAGAAACAAGTTAGCATTTTAGCCCTTCGGTTCCATCATCCCGAAGTCAATGGGTTTTTTGAATGAGATTTTGGTTAAAAGCCTGAAATAAAGTCTGTGGTGAACACAAGCTCAAAATATTTTCACGTTTTATTCTACATCATAAAATACACAGGTAAAACCCCACTCATGATTTTTTAAAAGCTTTTACTTGTATTGAAAAAGGTGGTTTTTAAAATGTTAAAATGGGACTACAGACGTTGTCGGGGACATTAAACGTTATCACACCGAACAGGGAAAAAACTTTGAAGATAAACTGGTTCAGGTATGCTGTGTACAATCACCAAAAAAAAAAAAAAAAAAAAAAAATGGATGGATATTCATCCCCAGAGTAAATCCATATTATGGATTTTTTTATTTTTATTTTTTATTTATTTATTTTTTTAAATCAAGTTTGGAAACGTTGTTGGAAGCTTGGTGATGGTGACATTGAAGTCAAGTGACTGTGATGTAGTTAAAGCATTCGGTTAGCTTTTTATTTCTGGGGATTGTATTTAGGCTTCAAACTTCATAAAAGTTGTGTTCATTTATAAAAATTAACTTGATGGACAAAATGTGTTAGTATTGTAAACTTTTGTTGATCATAGAGCTTATCCATCCATCTATCCATCCATCCATCTTCAACCGCTTACTCCTTTTCAGGGTCACGGGGAACCTGGAGCCTATCCCAGGAGGCATTGGGCACAAGGCGGGGTACACCCTGGACAGGGTGCCAGTCCATCGCAGGGCACAATCTTTTTGCAGTAATCCAAAAGCCTATGTGAAAATCCTATTGGGATTTTGTTGAGGGAACCAGTGTGATGCAAGCTTCTAGGTTCCGGTACAAAATGATGTCATCCCTATTGGGTGATTTGGCTGCATCTCTCGTCCTTTAAACACTTGTTATTGCCTTTTCTGCATAGGCATGAATTTTCATTTAGGTTGCATTTAGGACAACCCGCTCTACCGACTGAGCCACAGCCACCCATGCTGCTGGTGTAACCTTTCCTATGAGGCTCACTGGAAAAACAATGAGAAGAAACTGTCCCTTACTCGTACATACAGTCAATCCATGATAACCCATGGATTAAGTGTACGCTTGATGTATGGAAAATTATTGTAACTCAATATAAATTAGAGAGAGATATTGTGCCTCTTAAATGGGGTGAATATGACTGGACGTTTACACCAAACAGATTGGGCACTAGATGTAAGGACTGGACATCAAACGGAATAACAATTTTAAGTAATATAATAAAAGGTGGCACATTGCCCAGTTTTAAAACACTGAAAAACAAACACTCATTAGAAGCACAATATTTCTATTGATATTAATGTTACTAGTACAATATTCGTTAAACAGTATATTTGCATATCCAATGTCAACAACAAGAGCCTGTGGAAAATGTTCCATATTTTTTGTTTTTTTTTTAATATAGAACACAAACACATGTCTACTTTGGCAATTTGGCATTCATATCATACTTTTAATTGTTTCTCAAAGTGCCTCATATAACTTATACTGAGTTGTATTTAGCATACAGATAAATGTGTTTAACAGGTTTCAATGCAGTGTGGGATTCTCTTTTATAACTCACAAAGGAGAACAATTAGCACATGTAAAAACTTTATATTAATAATATTTCCTCCCCTGACTTTGCATGTGATGTAATTTAAGTAATTATTGTTTTTAAATGACCCACAACAGGGAAACTAACTGCATGTGCAATGTATCAGAATGCACACTCAAATTAGCACTCTTTACTCGAGCTCTTAGTAAATCAGCGCCCATGAGTTCATCAAGGAGTCCTTTATAGACAAAGCACTATTCTCTCATTTGCATTTTATTTATCAGCCAGCATGTTTTTCGATCTTGATGGAAACTTCAGGCTCTTCTGGAGTTTACTGTCTTACTGCAACTTACTTACATGGGCAGCTTGTAATAATTTGCTCTTTGATCTGCTAAAAGATCCCATTACCAGTGCCATTACTCACTGTGAAATAATTTTGTCCTCACATTAGAGGTATAGTGTCAGCTACTTTCAACACACAGAGCATGTGGGAATGACAAGAGGAGAACATCTGAAAATTATACCTGTGCCCTGTCTAGGCAGGTCCTACTAAAAAGAATCCTGTGAGGACTATGGACAGAGCAAGCTAATCCACACTCTAGGAAATAACTAATTAATGGGTTAGCAATGTCTTATGAAGTCATTAAATGCCGAATTCAGGTGCCCTCAACATTTTTAATAGCTGACTACACAGTGATACACAAGCAGGTTACCCCACATATAGAAACAACATTACATTAATTTCCTCACACACATTATCATGCCATCCTAAGCCTATAAATGAGCAACTAAAATGGTTGTTGTTAATGCAAATCCATTAATACATCAATAAATGCACATTCTCTTCAATCATATGAACTATATGATGTCCTTATACTAGATCGATTTTTGGCTTTTGCTGCCCATACACTTTTTGCCTGGTTTATCAGCCAAAAATAATCTTTACTGCAAATGCATTATGCCCTGAATTATGTAATATAACATTACAGCAGGCATCCAGATATCACATGCAATATCCTTGGCTTCAGAAGGTTTAAACTAGCTTTTGATTTTGTTAAATAATTTTGTCTCATAAACTCTTTCAAAAGGAATTTGCATTCTAACTCCTGGCCATCACAAACAGAAAAAAAAATGTAACATAATTATTTATATTTTGAGAATTTCAGTGTGATTATGAATCAATGTCTCAATATTGTAAGTATTTCTGTGATTATGTCTCAATATTTTTTTTCACGAATTCTGATGTGATCATGTATAACCTGTCAGCATTTTGAGATTTCTAATGTGATTCTGAAGCAATGCCTCAATATTTTCAGACCTCTGGATGTGATTTCTATGTGATGTGTCAATAATTAGTAAATTCTGTTGTGATTATGAACTGACATCTCAATTTTTTGAGAATTCTGTCATTCTGAAGTATTTTGAAAATTTAACTTTAAAGTCTGAATATTTTGAGAATATTCGTGTAAAGCAATGTCATAATTGTTTGGTAATTGCAATGTGATTATAGTAAGGTTTCTATATTTTGAGAATTTTAATGTGATTATGTGTATATAATACAGTAAGGGTTATCTGTACTTACGTCCACCGCTCCGGCCAGTGTTGTAAGTCAGAGCAGCTGCTGGTCTGCTTTGGCGCCAACAGTAGAGGTGATGCTGTTTCAAAGCAGCACATGTCTAATTGGATAGTGGAAGCCATCTCTATAGCTTATGAGGCACGCTGTCTAGCTACACCTCTGGGCATAATGGCTCATTCCACTAGGGATGTAATCTCCTCAAAGGCTTTGTACAAAAGGGTACCCTTACAGGATGTGTGTGCTGCAGCAGTGTGGTCTATGCCACACACATTCATTTAAAATTACAGCCTGGATATACATTCCAGCCTGGACTCGAGGGTCTTGCAATGACCCTCGGCTCTGATCTTTTTAGGCAGGCCGTACCCTCAGTATCTGTCATTCCCACAATGTGGCGGTCACGCAATAAGGAGTTCCTTTTGAAAGGGAACGTCTGTGTTATGCATGTAACCCTGTTCCCTGAGAGGGGAATGAGATTTAGCTTTGTCATAATGGGTCATGTCTGTGAATTGCGTCTTCGCTTCAGACAATAGAGGCTGACAGTGCGGTTCACAGGTGCTTTTTTTTTATATCCTGCGATGCCATTAATTGCCATGTCACCTGATTACGACAGGCCTATGAATAGGCATGATGTTACACGAGCTTCAGATATCGGTCACGCGTGAGGGCGCTTCCCACAGCGTGGAGCTCATGCAACGTCTCGTTCTCTTTTCAGGGAATAGGCTTTCATGTGTAACCCAGATAATTTGATGAAGTTAAACAATTTAAAACTAAAAATGTTTTGGGAGGATGGAAATGTTTTAATGTTAAATGCAAGTGTCCACAAGTTATATTACTTATGAAATTTCCTAAACAAATACCAAATTAGAGCACGTTTCTCTCTTATAATTCAGAATGAGCTATGTTTGCATTTGCATAAATGTCTGCTGATAATATGATTGATGTCACAGGCTGGCCTTTATACTGATAAAGGAACATCACTTAGAGGACTAGGTTTTACCTTATGAGTTTATGAGTTTGGTATCAGTCACTGCTGTTGAGTCCTTGAGCGAGGAACTAAATTTGCCTTGCAAGAGGTCCTCAGAAGGGGATCTGGATGGAAAGTGTTAGCTATCTGATTAATACCAGTAAATGTTGTTAGAAGCTCTAATTCTATCACTAGTGATGCTGTGAAGTACACTTCTCAGCCAGGAGCTGTCTGCACTCAGGTACATCTGACATGAGTTTCATACTTCACCCCTTTCTTCCACAGCATCCATAATGTTTGCTGTTCCTTGTCCCTGCAAAAACAAAAATATTTAGTATTGGAGCAGTAGTTTCTTATAGGCATGTTGACAATTTTTGAATGTCCTATTGTTTCTGGGACAGAACATTTCAGCTTTATTTATTTTTTGTTTGTTTGTGTGTTTGCTTGTTCCTAACACATCTACTTTGAATCGGGTGGTTCTTTTTTCCACATCGTACATTGAAATTGTGTAATGCACACTTAACTGTGGATTTGGATTATCCCTTAAAGTCACATGTCTTTTACAGTCAGGAAGGCAACAGAATCAGCAGTTGAGTTGTCACCTTTATGTTATTCAAAAAGGTCTGAGGAGATAATACATTTTATGTCACCTGATGTTGTTTCAACAAAGTACAATGTTTTTGACATGAGTTCTTATTTGAATAATGTGTTTTGTGTATTTTCAGCTGATTTGTTTTTCATATTTAGACAACATACTGCAGTTCACATGTTCTCAAAGTTGTCAAAGCAGACACAATATATTTAACCATCCTTTCAACATTTTCCCCGGTGTTGAAAGGTTTGTCTCACAATAATTCAGAGTGAAATCAGACAACAACTATAACAATGTGTTGAAAAAAGGCACCATCTCTATTATGGAAAAAAATATATATATAATAAAATGAATTAGTATAACATACACTAGGGGAGTGAATTGGGTCATATTGGGATTTCCAAAATGTGAACCATTTCTCCATCAAACTATATTAGATCAATATCATTAGTATTACTATTATTACATGTTATGATTAAAATTTTCTTCAAATAATTGTACTGCGGTTCAGCCCTTCCTCATTATCAATAGATGGGGAGTGCAGCCTGAATGACCCAAATGGATGGATGGATGGATAGATAGATAGATATATAATTTATTTATTCATGTATTCATTCATTATTTTATTTGTGATCCCATGTTAAGCTTATTTACCTCCCAGAGTGTATTCATTTAAATTGTCCTTTTAAAATGTGAGTTAATTACTTTTGGCCCTTAAGGAAAACTGCTCACTTGGGTTTTATTCTGCACTAATGCTTGTTAATGAGGCAATGTTGTTTCTAGTCTGCAGCGTTTAAGTTTCAGACTCATTTCTCATCCCTGGCCATAGACTCTCATTAGATTTAGAATCCCATGCTCAGCGTTTGAAAATTAAGACCGTTCTATTAAGACCAACCATTCTATTTCAACCCTCCCAATGCAATAATTCTGCTTTATGAGGACCAGACTGGTGGTAAGCGTTTCCTGCTGTTCAGCTCTCTGAGTTCATTTACATGTGTAATGTTAAATATTTTGTGAAATGGAGTGTTGTCTGTTTATTATCCTCATTTAACGCAGCTGATGTGATTTTGTATATAAGACCTTCTCCAGCTGTCAGAAGGAAGTGATGCAATATGCTGTGCTTTCATTGTGAATCATAAAGGGCCGTCAGTCCTGTCTCATATCCACATGTACAAGTAACAGCCAGATTCGCCAAACACGTTTCTTGATCTGTCTAGCTCCACTTACTTCTGTCATTCACCTTCTGTCTAGCCAACTTCTGAGTGTCAAAGGCACTTGACTATATTGACATGAGTAATTTTCCTTTTCTGTTTTCTCTCCAAGAATGCATGTAATTCTTCACTGAGCAACAGAACTGAACAGCTCATTGCCTTCTGCATTAATTTGTAGTTGTGAATTTGTATCAAGTCCTGTTAGTTCTGAGTGCCAGCTCTGCTAGTGAGTCCAGCAGAAATTTGGCCCAAGGAGCTACAGATGACCCTAACCTGCACTACTGAATATTTCCTGGTGCCATCTGGTTAATAAAATAAGCTGCCAAATGCATATGCTGCTACATAATGCATGTGCCCTATCAATAATATCTCATCTTGATGCAGTGTTGTTACGCTGCTTAAAAGAATTGCTGAGCATGTCAATAAATGAAAATTAGCTTTCTGGTCTAACATAATGCACATCTGAATAAAATGTATGTGTGCATTACTGAACATTTAAATAATTACATTAAATGGATTTTATATATATATATATATTATTTATCATTATTATTTTTTATTATTGCAAATTGTAAAAAAATTGCAAATATCTATAGTATAGATAGCAATCTCAAAAAGAGTACATATCAGTAGCTTGTAACTTATTACTGTACAGTTACAGTGCTACTATAGATAATCTACTACAAATGCTGTTTAAACTGATTTTGTTAAGAAATGTGGTCTCTTACTTTTCAGATGTGTCTAGATTACATTTGCTATGATGCCTTGATATCTGAGCTGGCTGATTATATGTCTGATTATATGTCTGAGTTTTACCTGGACTCTGAATTCAAACAGATTGCTGGCTTCCGTCACAAATTACATCACAGATTATAGATTGGCAGGCTGATATTGTAATTAAAAATCAAGGTTAAAGAAAATCAGCGCCATATTAAATATTATGTTGGGTACTGTTGCAATTGATCACTGTATTATAACACAATAGTCAGCGAGTACACATGAGTGTGATGTATTGCTAATGGTGTGTCTGTTACTTAAATAAACCAATTTTAAGTCAATGCAAATGGTGAAAAATGTTTGGGCAATTAGTCATCATTTATTTTGCTTGAACTTTTGCTTCACTAATTTAACGTGTGCACATTCTGCAACATTTAATAACTTATATAAAAAAAGAAAAAAAAAACATGCATGTCTTTGAACTGGGGGAGGAAACCGGAGAACCCGGAGGAAACCCCCGACGAATGGGGGAAACAGGCAAACTTCGCACACACATGGCCGCGGCAGGACTCGAGCCCCGGGCCCTGGAGGTGTGAGGCGAACATGCTAACCATTTATTTTTTTACTGACTTTCATTTTTTACCAGCACCAGTTCTGATCATAACTACCAAACATTCATTCATTTCAGAATGTTAACCCTTTAAACACTGGTTTCTTTACATAATATAAAAATCTTCAAAGCTCAGTAACTTTCTTTACTACATGGGGTGTGATTTGTGATTTCCGTTACAACATAATTTATTTCTTTCAAACTGGTCACATGCACATAAACCTTTCAGTACAACCATACAACTCTGATAACCATACAAACACATCCACACAATTATAGCTGCATAATTTATTCAGTTTGTCAGCAGAATCAGCAAAAAGGGAAAGCATGTATTTTTTTCCATAGGCTAAAACTGAGAAAGTAGAACACATTTCAGGATTCAAAATAAATAAATAAATAAATAAATAAAATTAAATCTATGTTTTGAAACCTTGTCAACAAAATAAAACCGTATTAACACAGAATGCATGATTTTATATGTCATGGGGATTAAATATTGCAGTTTGAATGGGTTTCAATAGGAACATTTTTGTCCTAAAGGTCCTGGGTGTAACTATTTTGTGTACCTAGTTTAAAATAGATTTTTGACAGCAAACGTGGGTGAAATATTAAAATTCCAATAAAAATATACAAATTTTGCAAACATTTTTGCTGTTTGCATTAACACAGACGAAATGATTTTTTAAAAATGAAAAAAGACAAAAATGTCCATAAGGCTGCAAAAGGGTTAATTGAAACTGCCACATGATTGGCTGAATAGATAACTGCATGAATGTGCAGTTGTACAGGTGATTCTAGTAAAGTATATTATATATATATATATATATATATATATATATATATATATATATATATATATATATATATATGGTGTGAAAAAGTGTTTGCCCCCTTCCTCATTTCCTGTTCCTTTGCATGTTTGTCACACTTAAGTGTTTCGGAACATCAAACCAATTTAAACAATAGTCAAGGACAACACAAGTAAACACAAAATGCAATTTGTAAATGAA
>JAFFST010004611.1:987-11899 GCA_022414735.1 Noturus placidus
CCTGCTGTTGACTCTGCTTCCAGACCAAAATCTATTATATGAGTACTGAAAGGCGCAAATTAACCACTATTTTAGTCAAAATCAACAGCAAATATAGTTACTGAAATATATATTTACTGAAAAAATGTTGATGTGTTCAATACTTATTTCCCCCACTGTATGTATATAATGATAATGAGTGTTTATTGGTCACATATATACATTACAGCACAGTAAAATGATTTTCTTCGCATACCCCAGCATGTCTGGAAGCTGGGGTCAGAGTGCAGGGTCAGCCCTGCATATATAGAAAGTCATGTCTTCAGAGTAACCGTGTACATGTTGAAAATACAGAAGATTGCTTCAGCTGCCAGAATGCTCTTATGTTCTTAGAGCCACTTTGCAACTCTCTCTCTCTCAGACTCCTCAGTTTGACTCTTAAGAAACTGGTGATGTTAAAGGACCTTGACCAAGACCTCACCTCAGTGGTCATTGCAGTCAAACTTCAGGTAAACCCCAGATTTTTTCCCTTTCTTTCTTTAATTAATTATTTTTTTGTGGTTATACTCGGTCTGTGTTTTGTGTTGAAATTATTAAATTATTTTTTGCTTTTACTCTATTCTTATGTATATACATACAGTAAATACGTACACAATTTTGTTGCTAGTATTTAGCTTAGATTGCTCTACAAAATCTGCCATCAGGAATACTTTTTTTAGTTTAAGTAGTTCCCAAATGGATAACTATTCACTATGTGCCCCCTTTATAGGATATAACATAATGAAGTTGTAGTACATTGTGCCCCCCCCCTTTTTTCTTTTTCTTTTTCTTTTTTGTGTTTTTTTTTTTTTTTTCTTCTTCTTTATCCTAGAACACTGTTTGAAATTCAACCACAGAAACAGTGTGCCCTTAATAAGTGCACTGAAAATTTAGTTGTATGTTTGGCTCCCACTTGAGGACACAGTTTGTGCCCCCCCTCCCCCCACAAATGATTAAGTATTTTAGCATCTTCAAAGTAGACACCATTTTCCAGATGACTAAATTTCCAGAAATGTATTCGTGGTATTATCTCAACCAATTTGTTGAGGAATCCCCCTGAGATGCTTTTTAAACAGTATTAAAGGAGTTCCCACCTATTCTGGACTAATTTTTGCCTGCTTTTCAGAATATTTCGCATCCATTAAAAAATATTTTTTTGTAAATATAATGTTATTAATTTCTTTCATTGATCTTTAATTGATTTTCATTCATTTTCATTAGAAAAGTATTTTGGCACAATTATATTATGTTTACATAATATACTAATATAATTTACATATATAATCAGTACAACACTGATTTCAAACATTTAATCATTCACCTTCAGATCAAAAGATTTTTAAGATCATGAGAAACATTTCTAAACTTTTGACTGGAAGTGTACATTAGACATAACACAGGTTATCATAAACATTTTAATGTGTTAATTTGCCTTCTAACATGTAAAAATGTACAAAAATGGTATATTGAATAGTCAAATTCATTCTGTCATTCCTACCAACAGTAATGCAGCATCCCCCTAAAGGTACCACCTCAAAATCTTAAGGCACTAACTCATTACTTAATGCATGACCTTGCAGGGATCAAAGCGAATTCTGCGCTCTAATGAAATCCTTCTGCCATCTCCTGGGCTCACAGAGACGGATTTGCAGCTCACTTTCTCCCTTCAGGTTTGTTCTAGGGCCTCTTTGTGTGTTTGTATCAATCTGTCACTTTTCTTTGTCATTTTGCAGGTATGTTTTTGTTAGACAACATTTTTTGTAACATTTCTTAGCATTTTTTTCCTTATTTATTCCAAAAGTATCCACATTTTTTGAAGAGAGATGCCAACAGGCTGCAGATCATGCTCCAGCGAAGGAAAAGGTACAAGAATCGTACAATCCTGGGCTACAAGACACTAGCAGTGGGCCTGATTAATATGGCAGAGGTGAGCAATATTATCACCGTCTACTGCAAACATTAACTACTATATTAGAAATCAGGCTACTTCAAAAAATGCTACAGTGAACACACTTCACTAAGTTTATTCACGAAATTGCCATCCCTAATAGCTAGCCGGCTAGTTAACACCTATTAACTTGTATTTGTTGTCAATACAAATGAAATGGAGTGCTTGCACTGTGGTATTCTCAATGATTTGTATAACACTATCCAAACCTTTTAAAATAAATTACAACCACAAAGTTTTCTCCATAATCAGGTAAATAAGCTAGCTGGTTAGCTAGTCAGAAAGCTAACTGCTATTAAACTAGCTCTCATTTCTCACAGGTAGACACAAGTGGGATTTCACGGTCTCATTTTGCAATGTCATATTCTTAGTAATAGCCAAACTTATTAAAATTTCCCATACCAGTTAAAAACATTTTATTCACTAACAGTAGTTAGCTGTTTTGTTTTTTTGTGTTTTTTGCAAAGGTCATGAGAAGGTTGTTTTAAGTTGAAATATGTTTCAGTAGACTTACGCATGTAAAGTAAACTAGTTAAAATCTGAAAATTTGCCTTATAAAATGTACATTTTCTGGTATTTGAACACTGAAATTCATCCTGACCATCCTAATAGATACATATGCATCATCTTTTGTATTTAAATTTTTCTATGTCTGTATGGCAAAAGGTGATGCAGCATCCCACTGAAGGTGCTCAGGTATTGTGTCTGCATACTAAAATAAAGGACATGGCCGTGCCCGTGGCAGAGATCAGGGTTTACTCAATGTCCAGTCAACCTATAGACCCAGAAGGACCAAAGGCCAAGCTGTCTGGTAAGGGAGTTTCACCTTCATACAGATGTAAATGTAAAACTTTTAAGAATAATGTTACATTGCTGGCTTTTTGGTAAGCTTGTGTGATATAATAATTTAACTGACTATATGTAAATGTGGTCATACCAAGTCTGTGTAATATTTTTCTTTAATACTTAAAAAAAAAAAATATATATATATATATTATATTTCAATATTTATTGAAATATAAATCAGATGGATTCTAATCTATTTATGCTATATGCATATATAATATATTATGTGCACCCTATATAGATCGATCCCCTGACATTGATAACTACTCTGAGGAGGAGGAAGAGAGCTACTCATCTGAGCAGGACGGTAGTGATGACCCATTACATGGACAGGTTAGGAAAAAAAAAGAGATGAAAAATATGTCAAATGAATGTTTATTTCAAAACAGTAAAAGTATGCATTCACAATAAAAAAAAACCTACTTATCAAAAAAACTGCTAAAATTTCCTCTGAACATCCCTACACCCTTACCCTCATTTTTAAAAATGCCAGGGCCTCTGAATATGCATACGTAATTTGGATGATGAGATAAGTTAGCTAGTCGGCAAGCTAATGAACTGCTAATATTCAAGCTTGTATTTGTCTCAGTATAATTGAAGTTGATATAGGTTGAAAATTTTTCGGTTTGCATTGTCATGTTCTTGGTGGTAATAAAACCTATTAAGATATACCATAACAATTAAAATCATGAGATTATTAGTGAAATTATGGAGACCTATCCTATTTTATTCTCCTTTGGCAGTACCTTTATGACGATGAGGATGAAGTAAGGAAGAAGAAGCCTCGTCGTAAACTTACCTCTGCTGCTTCCATTACAAGAGCTAATGTGAGTTAAAGCAGATTATTGTTTCTGGCTCTAGATGGCCTTTTTATTCTTGTTTACAAGCATAAAAACAGCTTTCACCTTTTAATGTTAATCTTATCCAAGACAAACATCGACAAAGCTGTTTGCTGAACACCCATCTATTACAGCTTGGGAAACATGCCCATCAGCATTTGTTTCTCTACTTGATGTGCTCCATTTCTTCAAATTGACTCTAATCCCAGGGAACAAGCCTATGTGTTTATGATAGCCTAAGGTCCCTGTTGGCTTTTCAACAGAGCCTGATCATTCGAATGGCTAGAGTGCTTTGAAATGTGCTGAGACATAAGGAGGTCAATATGTATTGACTTTGTCGAAGTGCGAGGTGGGGATAGCTCTCTTCACATGCTTGTATCAGCTTGCTGTTTTTTATTAGCTGCACGATCTGTCTACTAGCTGGTGATGTGCTGGATTGAGTGCCAATTCTGTAAGCATTCAGCCTGTTACTGTTCTTTATCCTCCTCCTCTGCTCGCTGCTATTTTTGCTGCTTGTGTCCTACAGCCTAATTCGTGTGGAATTGCTTTTCCCACTTTTCTGCCTGACGTAAATTGTTTTATGTTCAGCAGCCTAACATCAAGCAGAAATTTGTGGCATTGCTGAAAAGGTTCAAGGTTTCTGATGAGGTAAACTCATTATTATTAATCTTACTGCATGCCGCTGTCTGTGTCTTTCTCAATTTTCTGTACTATCCTGCACCATTCCTGTTTATTTGTGGTGTCTGTGATATTTGTACCTCCCTAAACATGCGACCTGCAAATCTTTATTGGAAATCTTTATCACTCATCTGTACAATCGTTGCCTTTATTCAGTGTTCTTCTTTTTTTTTTGTGGAATTTGCATGGCAATGTTTGATTGCTGATGTGGTATGTGTAGGTGGGATTTGGCCTGGACCATGTGTCTCAGGAGCAGATTCGTGATGTAGAGGAAGACCTGGATGAGCTGTACAACAGTCTGGAGATGTACAACCCCAGTGACAGTGGACCAGACATGGAGGAGACCGACAGTGTCCTCAGCATGCCCAAGCCCAAACTCCCGTAACATACAATAACACTCTTACATGCACACTCAAACTGGATTGAACACTTTTTGGAGCTTACTCAAGAAGACAATCCAGAAATCACGCAGCATTGGCAGAGAACAAAAGAATAAAATAACAAATGAACAGTAAAGCCTATACAAATAAAATTTAATTAAAGGCTTACAACATAAAAAACCATAAGACAGTAGTAATACCCCATACATCACACAGGCCTTGCATAGTTTAGGAAGAATAGAGGTTTAAAACTGAATAGATGGTGATGAAATGGTGCAATTAAAGCCATTCAGTTATATAAGATGAGAATGTTATCAGACATAAGGTGTGATATAACGGATTCAATGGTTCTGATGTATAATAATTTTGTTCACCTTCATGATCAATTGGACAACGTGGGGAAGAGAAATTCTTGTCAAACTCATTATAACAAAGGCATGGGATTGTGATACTGACTGATGAGGTCACTTTGAAAGTACAAAGTGCTAAATGTAAGTGCAATTGTAGAATCACCCTATTAATGTGAGATTGTTGAAAATCGAATCACTCTGAACGACTAGGCGGTTCTCTTAACCTCAACCCTTGCTAAACCACACCCACACTACTCCACAGCTCCGAGAAGTCTTATGTAACAAGAATCTACTAAAGCTCCTGTACAAATCTTATACATGTATTTTTCTAGATGATCCCTTTTGAGGCCCCTGCATTATGTGGCGGTGTCACTTGTACCATGACCAGAGTACAGTTTAGCTTTTATGTCCTAAAGCCAAAGATAAAAATACCAATCACAGGCTTCTCAGAAGTGTCTATTGCGTTACACATTATTCCACTGCCTCTGACTGTGCATCCATTTTCTCTGTCTTTGTGTGTGTGTCTTTCTGTCTGTCTGTCTGTTTAGGCCATTCTTCGAAGCTATGTCTCAATCCAGCTCTCACAATGAGTTTGGCAGTCTGAACAGCAGATGCTCTCTAGGCAGAGACACACTGAATCCTGTAAGTGTTATTTTAGGGAGAATAACAGCAAATCTTACCTCTAAATTAATATCAGGTTTTCTTTCATTATAGTTCAATATTTCCATTGCTCCATCTATCCATCCATCCAAATCTTCAACTATCATCCACCTTCATCTATCAATTATCTACTGATCTATTTGTTCATCCATCCATCCATCCTTCAAAAATGATGGAATCACCACAGGATGTTCACCTGGATTTTTATTTCGTAGCAAATAAACCAATCCCAGATATGACGCACAACAATTTTTGTTTAATAGCTGAACATTCTGGCTTTGTGAAACATACCTCAAAGAAATTAAATTGTTTTCATTAATGGCATTTCTTTTCCAGATCAAGTAGAGGGTAAAAAATTATGGAATCACTGCATGTTGAGGAATAATTATGGAATCCTCAACAACAACAAAAAAAATCATAATTAGTACTTTGTTACAAGTTTTTATAATGGCCTGAATTTTTTGAGGAATGGACTTCACTAATGAAAAACAATATTCTTGATTAAACTTGATTAAAATTGGTTCAGACTTTCTCAAATAGTGGTTGACAGAGCAGCTTTGCAGGATTGATGTTTGCTGGTCATGTCATTTTTCATGTCACTTTTATCCAATCGTCCACACTCCATGAATGCTTCTCTTTATCCCACTGTAAACTTGTTTTCTTCCGTTTAGGTGTTAGTGCTGGTTTTCATTTAGTTTTCTTTTAAAATCCGATTTCATTAAGCCAATTTCTTACAGTTCTGTCACAAACATTGACTCATGTTTCCACCCATTTGTTTTTCATTTGTTTTGTTGTGTATTTTCTTTTTTCAAGGCATATCGCTTTGAGTTTTCTATCCTGTCGCTTTGCTCTCTTCTATGGTCTACCCGTATATTTTCCTTTCATAACTTTCTCATTTTGCACTAAATTTAGACACAGGTCACTGGGAACAACCAACATCTTTTGCCATACTATGTGTTGGATTTTCTGTTGGAGTTTTATAATCATTTTCATTGGTTCATTTGACAACTCTCTTGTCTCCTATAAGCACTCTATTTAAACTGTAGACTTATTTCAATTTTAGACTTGTGCTGGAATTTCTTTAAGAAATGCAAATTACAAGGTGATTCCATATTTTTTTCCTCAACATTGATTGATTCCATATTTTTTATCCTCTTCTTGAAAAAAAAAAAAAATGCCAGTAATTTAAAATAATTTCATTTAAATTGTTTGAAATAGGTTTCACAAAGCTAGAATGTTCAGCTATTAAACAAAAATTGTTGTCAGATTTGTTTTGTTTATTTGCCACGAAGCAAAAAAGGTGAGCATCCTCTAAATGTGATGATTCCATAATTTTTGCCAGGGGTTGTATCTGTCTGCTACCCTTCATTTATTTATCTTTTATTCATTCATCCAACCAACACATCATCCATCTATGTCCATTTATCTAACAGCCATTCATCTCTCCCTTTATCCCTACAAGTATCCAGCCATCTGTTTTTGTCATCCATCCATCCATCCATCCATTTGTTATCCATCTACTATTTATCAGTCTGTCCAACTATCCAACATTCCATCTACACCTCCAACAACTATCTATCCATTTATCAATCTAGTCCGCCAACTATCAGTCTGTTACCCTTCATTGAATTTTTTATTCAATCATCCAACCAACACATTGTTCATCTATCCATTTATCTATCCATTCATCCCTCCCTCTCAACTATCCATCCATCTACTGCATCTAGCATTTAACTAATTTTATCCATCCATTCAAAATTTTACACACCTATACAACTATCTATTCATCCATCCTCACTTCCAACTAAGTACCTATCTAGCATTCAATAATTTATTCATACCTACAACTAACTCTTTAACTATGTCCATTCATACTTGCAGTTATTTACCCATCCAAAAATCTAAATCGAAATATGTTCATCTCTCCAAAAGCAGGGGGAACAGACTGCATCAAGTAAAATTCAGCGCTCCAGTAGTGCACACCTGGATGATGCCTTCTCTGAAACAGACACAGTGGTGGGATCATAACCTTTTCATCCCTCTTTACTTTTTACTTTTATGGCTGTCTTCTTTTGTTTTTCACTTCCACTTCTGTTAATCTATCTTTTGGACCATGTGTCGTATAGCTTGTAGGTAATGTGTAGTTGGTACTGTAGGAGCTGAATGAGGTGGAGGTTTTGAGCGATGGAACCCCCAGCATCACTGTTTCTGTGGCAGAGAGACCACGAACCCCACAGAGGAGCAGCAGCCAGACCATGCCCTCCCCAAGGCTGGTACCCCACACATACATACATACACACACCCACACACACGCACACAAATGCACTGTATAATACCTCCTGTGTGACATACTACTGTAACTCGTTCCCAGGTTAGATGGTGGTCACACTCCTAAGCATAAGCGAGGAACACCCATGAAAGAGAGGCAGCTGTCTAAACCTCTCAGCGAGCGGACAAACAGCTCAGACAGTGAGCGTTCTCCTGAGCTCAGTCTCACACCACAGGTGAGCTCCTTCCCCTCCTCACATATATTAAAGTTCTTGATCAATTATCACAGAGGTGATGCATTCAAGCGGTCTTTTTCAGTATGTTATCTGTTGACATGTCTGCACATGGACTACTTATGTTCTCAATCTTGCGTTCTTCATTGTGACAGAAGAATAAAAATAATATTCAGAAATCTAAACACATTGCAAGCTAAATCACAATTTTGCCTGTGGTGTCAAGCTTTAGTTAAATTCAAACAAAACCATTACGTTAATATGTTGGTTATTTTTTTAAATGTGATGTGTGGTTTAATGGCAAAAGTGATAATTACAATTATAGAAAATTTTCTTCTCATCTTCACATAATACTTTGAATCAAAACATGTTGCTTTAAACAAATGGATATTTTGCATGCTAAATTTAAACACAAGAAATTAATCAAATTACTTTATTAAGATATACATCATGCATATTTAGGATTATTATTATTATTATTATTGGCTGACATTAGCTATGTACATAGTTCATGATTGCTTACTTGAGGAAGTTAAAAAGGTGATCACATTTAATCATGTAGCCTTGTATTGTATTCTATTATTAATATATTCTGTAATATAATATATATATGTTAAAGTATGATTGTATATTTGACTTTTTCATAAATATTATATATTTGTTCATTAAGAATTTTTCACTTTAAACTATGCGTTCCTTTACTGTGCCAAAGAATCTCGCTAAAGCTCTGCAGAATAAACAGCACTGGAGGGTCCACAGTAAACATGGTGATTCATTTGGGCTGTGGATTTGAGCGCAGGACACTGAGTGGGTGTGCTAGGAGCAGAGATGCAGAGCGTGGAGCAGAGTGGGCGCTCAATCTGCTTATATAACCGCACATTGGTTCTGCAGCGTGTCAGTAATTGGCTAACATTGCCACTATTGTTGCACAGAAATATCTGAATGCCTCTCTGGCGTGTATGATGTTTGTTAGGGTGAAGTGCTATGTTTTAATTCCCACTGTGGTGGTGTGCCTGATGTATTTGGCAATTTGTCAGCTAAAAAGATATAAATAGCAGCGTTTGGAATGTCAAATGTTTTCTGCATTCATAAAACTGCCTTGTAATGGTGCATGTTTGAAACTGTCAGCAGGTTTAGCTGACAAACCACTATCAGCGGAATCATCCTGCTCTGTCAGTGCTGTGTGTGCTTATTCTAAAGAAACTGAGCTCTCCTTTTCTCGTGCGAAAGTGTAGATGCCGAGGAAGATAGTGTATGACCAGCTGAACCAGATCCTGGTGTCTGACACGACCCTGCCTGACAGTCTCATCCTCATTAATAGCTGTGACTGGCAAGGACAGGTAGTGACTCAATACTGTGTCTCAGAACTAACTAATACGATTTCTTTGTTGTCTTAGGTATAAACCAAACAAACCCAGGATTTTCTCAACATTGTACCTTTTTAGAAATGTGTTTACATGGGCACTTCAGTTTAAGCCTTAAGACTTTGTCCTATACATTTATAAAACAAATTTTTACATACAGTGCACTAATATTGGCACACAGTAAATATGAGGAAAAAAGGCCATGAAATATTTTCTTTATTATTTAACCTTTTGATCTTTTGTAAAAATAAATAAATAAAAAATCACAAAAATACTCTGCTCTTATGGATATCAAACAATTGCAAACACAACACAGGTTTATCAAAAAAAGATATATTTTTGTTAAATATAGGTATGCAACAATTATTGGCACTCATATGAGAAATTGACATATTCCAATTGATATTTTTTATTTTTTTTAGTACACCTGGGTGACTAGGAATAGGAAATTGGTCAACCATGACTTCCTGTTTCACAGGGGTGTAAATATGTGGTAAAATATATGCCAAATTCCCTTAGTCATTCATATCAATGGGTATGACACAGGAACTTCACAAAATAGGAACTAGCTATAAGAAAATAGCAAAAGCATTGAAAATGCTCATTTCTACCATTAGGGCAGTAATTAAGAAGCTACAGTCAGCTGGAAATGTGTGTCTATATTGTTCCAACACACTGTAAAGAGGATGGGTTGACTGGCCAAAAAATCACGGTTGGAGAACTGCAGAAGTCTCCAAAACTATAATCTGAAATATTAATTGTTTGAACAAAAGATCGAAAGGTTAAAAAATAAAGACAAATTTTCAAAGCCTTCATTGCTTATATTTACCAAGTGTGGCAATATTGGTGGATGGCACTGTATATAAGCTATGTTAACTGGAACCATATCAGTCCTGGTAGCTTCTAGAAACGCAACCAAATAAATTTAGGTCTAAAGAAAACATGGTTTAAAGAACAAAAAAAGCAAAATCTGTTTAAGGCAATGTATACTGGTCTTTTAACATAGTTATACTGATTACACTGTGTGTGTGTGTGTGTGTGTGTGTGTGTGTGTAGTATGTGGCAGACTCCCTGCAGGCACAGAAGCATCCAGTGGTGTGTACCTGCTCAGTGTCTGAGATTCAGGCTGTGCTCTCAGCTCTGCTCACTCGTATTCAGAAGTTGTAAGTGGTTCAGTTCAAGTTCAGTCCTAGTGGATGTGAACTACCCAACTACAGTGGTGTGAAAAAGTGTTTGCCCCCTTCCTCATTTCCTGTTCCTTTGCATGTTTGTCACACTTAAGTGTTTCGGAACATCAAACCAATTTAAACAATAGTCAAGGACAACAC
>JAFFST010004696.1:1542-16933 GCA_022414735.1 Noturus placidus
TATATATATATATATATGTTGTATGATATGATGTATTATATAATGTATGATGAGATATGTATATATATATATATGATTATATGATGTATGATATGAGATATATATTTGATATAATGTATGATGACGTATATATGCTGTATGATATATATGATTATGTATTATATATGTATGATATGACGTATTATATAATGTATGATGAGATATATTTAATATGATGTATGATATGAGATATATATTTGATATGATGTATGATGAGATATATATATATATATATATATAAATAAATAAATATATATATATATGATGTATGATATGATGTATTATATAATGTATGATGAGATATATTTGATATGATGTATGATGAGATATATATATATATATAAATAAATATATATATATATATGATGTATGATATGATGTATTATATAATGTATGATGAGATATATTTGATATGATGTATGATGAGATATATATATATATATATGATATGATGTATGATGCGATGAAGATTACTACAGTGAAGCATTAATTTAACATTTTATGGAGGAAGGAGTCTCCAGTGTCAGGGCTTCGTAACGGTCAGAGATAAAGCTGTAACTGTATGCTTCTTTCCCAGTTTACGCGTCTTTGTGGTTTCTCTGCAACATGACATTATTATTTTGTGTGTGCTTGATTTATTAACTCACAGAGAGAGTGAAAGAGAGAGAGAAAGAGAGAGAGAGAGAAAGAAAAAGCGATGTCGAAGAGGGAACGTTTCTTCACAGCTGCTTATCGTACACAAGAACAGGAACTTTTTTGTTTCTCCGAAGTTCCACAACATTAAAATATACGCCGTGTCATCAGCGTGGCGTTTCGGGACGTCCTGTTATTGCAAACCAACCAATCGACTTCGGAGTGGTGACAGGAACTCCCTGTAGCCGCTCACATCAAGCGTTCGTGAGCTTGCCTACAGAACACACACTGGAAGTTGTGGCGGAAGTGTGGGCGGCTGTGGCTCAGTGGGTAGAGCGGGTTGTCCACTAATCCACTAATCGTAGGGTCGGTGGTTGGAATCCCGGCCCGGGTGATCCCATGCCGAAGTGTCCTTGGGCAAGACACTGAACCCTAAGTTGCCCCCGATGGCAAGCTAGCACCTTGCATGCAGCTCTGCTACCATTGGTGTGTGAGTGTGTCTCATTTGTAAGTCGCTTTGGATAAAAGCGTCTGCTAAATGAATAAATGTAAGTTCTCCTAAAAGGGCTGAACCAGGTTCCACCCAGTCAGTGAGCGAATGAGTGACCGACTAACCATTCTAACCATTGGGGTGAGGCAGCTGTATGACTGAGATCGCTTTGGTGATACCTCGCCCAGCGTTTCACCTTGTTTTTCATTGAGACTTGAGGAAACACCTGAGGTTATAGTATTCAAAATGACACACTATACATTTTACTCACATTACATCCTGCGCATATTTCCACTACGCCCATGATGATGTAGAACCCGAGCTAGCGCTAACACCACAATGTACTACATCCCAAAACGCCAACAAAGCTCCTAAGTCTGAACGTGGCCGAGAAAGGCATTACCGTGGTGCTTTATTTATTCATATATTTATTTTAATTTGATCTAAACATTGCTGTCTAATAAACAAGCTAATGCCAAGTCACAATTGTCAGCAGCAGATCAGAGATCAGACGTCAGCCTGCTTGTTGTCTCAAACAAGCAGGCTAACAAGCTAGCTAAGGCTAGCTTAGCTAACTAGGCTAATAGTGGCTAGTTCAACACCACGGGTCCAGAACACTTTTACATTTAAACATGAACAATTTAATAAAATGGCAACATTAAGAAAAACACGGAAATGCTCCCGCTAATCGTCCAGCTATAGGCTAGTTGTTTTTGCTAGCTGTATTATCATCATAGCTCTAGCACTAATCTAAAAGGAGGAAACACTGTTCACTGTACATAGGAAAGTCCAATTTTGGATTAACGTGGATTGGATTTTTGACCTACAAGGTCAGGAAATAAACATGGCCGCCCCACATGAACGCTTATGTTTTGGTTGTTCTATCTGAGCACTAGCATGCTAGCCAGCGAATGCTAGTGATGCAACCGTTACAAGGCTATAACGCTGAAGCGTTCCTCTTTTTAAGACTGTGTTATAGATTTAACCAGCGAACATGTCCGTGTGCGTAGACTGAGCTAAAGGAAATTACACTACAGAGGGAACGGGAGAGTTATTTACTGCACACAAGGTGAAGCGGCCATTTTAATACCACGCCACGTGCTAAGCCCGGGTGAAGGAAGAAACGTTCCACGTTCTTTTTACTTATTATTATTATTTTTTTGAGTGCAGGAATTCCACTTTGAGGTTGATATCTTGCCCCCCCCCCCAAAAAAAAGAAAAATAAATAAATAAATAAAAATTCTGAGGTTGGAAATTCTGAGGTACAAATTTTTTGCTTGAATGTGGAAAGGAAGAAAAGTGTGTCTCTGTGGTGGGATTGGATTGTTCCTCATGTAGCTTCAGATAAACGTGTGTGTGTGTATAAATAGAAATAAATGGAAATGTTAATGTGTTCATAATAAATGTCCTTTTAGCAAGTACTGTGCATTGCTACTGTGTGTGTGTGTGTGTGTGTGTGTGTCCGTTGATTTGGTAAGCAGGGAGTAGGCTCATATTGCCAGGCTGTTTCATAATCTCATTACGCAACAGCCTGAGGCAAACACACACACACACACACTGAGCAGTAGGCAGGAGCGTATCAGACTAAGATCAATGACACTGTCAGACTGAGAAAAGAGGCTCCAGCAGATTTGAAGCATGACCAATAAATAACATCCTACCGTGTCTCTCTCTCTCTTTCTCTCTCTCTCGCGCGCACACGTGCACACACACACACACACACACACAGACAGACACACAGTTTTAAAAAGAGTTTACTATTACAACACAAAGAGCAAGGGAAGAGGAAATGCAGGGCCTGCTAACCTTTCACCTCCATTTGCTAAAAGTATGTGTGTGTGTGTGTGTGTGTGTGTGTGTGGACACATAGCTGCTGCCTAATGGTGTCTGCACAGTTCTCTCACTGTGTGTGTGTGTGTTAGATTTACTCGTAATAAGTCCAGTCTTCTTTTTAAACTCTGCTGCTGACTGCGTTAGATAGAAAGGCGCACGCTTGTACAGTAAATGCACCTGTATTTGTCGAAACGAGGCAGATGAAGACCAGCCGATGCGAACATGAACACTCGCACGAGCACTCGCACGGTCTTTACAGAGCGAAAAGAAACCAGGACCAGCCCTGGTGTGTGATCTGAGCACGAGGTGTTACTGACTCAGAAATGAGCATACCGACGTCTTGACGTTATGCCAGCAGCTGCCACGTTCTCATACGGCGCTCTCCACTAATATTGGCACCCTTATATAGAGATACCTCCATATTTAACCGTGGACTTTTCCATAAGGCTACCTCTCTGTGCTCCAAAACTACCTCTGCTGTTTATCACCAAAAAGCTCTATTTTGGTTTCATCTGACTTCATGAACGCTTTTTTCTTGAAACCCTTCCAAACATCTTGTGGTGATGTAGATGACTTCAGATTGTAGTTCTGGAGACTTTCGGACCCCAAGATACAACTCACTTCTGCAGTTCTCCAGCTGTGATCCTTGGAGATTTTTATCCACTCGAACCGTCCTCTTCAGTGCGTTGAGACGATACACGCGTCCAATTCCAGGTCGATTCGTAACATTTCCAGTCGACTGGAACGTCTTAATGATTGCCCTGATAGTGGAAATGGGCGTTTTCAATGTTTTTACTATGCTCTTATAGACACTTCCCATTTTGTGAAGCTCAACAACCTTTTGCCGCACATCACAGCTATATTCTTCACTCGTACCCATTATAATGAATGACTAAGGGAATTTAGCCTGTGTGTTACTTCATATTTATACCCCTGTGAAACAGGAAGTCATGGTTGAACAATTTCTTGTTCCTAGTCACCCAGGTGTACTAATTAAAAAAATTCATGTATCAATGGGAATATACTTCAAATATATCTTCTCTCGTACGAATTCATAAATAATTGTTGCACACATTGAACTACGATTTTGTTCTGTTTGCGATTCCTTGATATCCATGAGAGCATTTTTTGCAGAAAAGGTTAAACAAATTTCTCACCGCTTCTTTGCTCATATTTGACCATATACGCCATATAAGGGTGCCAATATTAGTGGAGGACACTGCGTATGGAGTTCATCAAGGTTAAGAGTCTGTGATACACAGAGCACAAGCACACTTGAACACAAGAACAGAAACACACATACACACACGATAAGAACGGAAAGAGTGTGTGCGCGGGCGCGTTCACACTTAAATAGATAAAAGTGCAGAGTTCACGACCTTTTATGCTGATGGAAAATAAATAAATAAATCGACCAATCCCATGCACTGTAACTAGAACAAGGCTCTTAATCAGTTTTATTTTTATTGTCATTGTTGTGGCCTAAAAAGCTAGATTTTTGGGCTTTTTTTTTTTTTTTTTTAAATAGAGGAAAAGCACTAAGAATTTGTGCAACAATTATAAATAAAATCAATAATACAGACAGAATGGGTGTAACTCTGGTGATGAGGAGGATGTTTAACTGTACGGCAACCTTTAAATCTCGTAAATCTAATATTCCCGGACTAACGTCGCTAATCTTTCCACCAGTACCTCGTTATTCCTCCGTGTTTGTGTTTCTCCCCCGACCCGATTGGTCGATCGACGTCACTTGACGCTTTTTTTTTTTCCCTCCTGAAAATTTGGACTTTTTCAACTTTGGAAGTTCTTTGGAAGCCTTACAGGCACTTCCAACAGGATCACGTGTCAAATAAATGTGCAGCAAAAACAAAAAAAGAGCTCAGGTTGATATAACACTGAGGATTGAGCTATTCATCCACACACACACACACACACACACAGGACTTTCTCGCCCTGGTGTTGAATGTATACACTCTCATATATTCCGTATGTGCAGCCAAGTTTCCTCTGCTCAAAGCGAGAGGAGAATTCACAGGCCGGTCTGAGACCGTAATCTAACAGGAGAGGACGAGGATGAGGACGTCCCACAGCTCCTACATCTGGAGAAATGTCTACTATTGTCCATATGGTTCTCTAGGGTTCAGTTATAGACAACAGCGCCCCCTCTGGACAACTACAGCAAAATGTTCCTTCTTCATTTCAACCCTTGGGCATTGTGTGTGTGAGAACACATCTGTTCATCTTTGCAGCTAAACTTCATCTCGGTTTGAAAATCTAAACCAGTGCTTCCAGTAACCGTGTAACCATGACAACGAGCAATAACTTTTAAAGCGAGGTTAACATTACTGCTTTAAGTCACTAGACAAAAATGACGAAAGCAGACGCCTGGAGTCGCCGTTATTGAAGGAGCAGCAGCTCTCACGGCAACGCAGCTACAGGGTTTATATACAGTATTAAACGCGCTGGTTCTAACAACGTTTCTATAGCAACAGCTCGTTCACAGTGAACCGTATGTCGGATACGTCACGTAATTCAGAAAGGTCTGGAATTGTCGAGGTGGTGAGGAGGACTTTCTGTGAAGGAAGGAGTCTCCAGTGTGGGCGGGTTGTAACCCAGTAAAGCTGTAATTTAGGACACATGAAGGTCTTCAAGGAGAAGGAGAAGGAGGAGGAAAAGGAGGAGGAGGAGTTGCCTCATTAACTTCAAGAGAAAGGAAGGGGAGCGCGTAGCGTTTTATTTCAGTCATTTAAAATCCGGACGCCGAATGAGAAACGAAGACGTCGTGTTGGTATAAAAACAACGCTTTATATTGAGTTGGAAAAAAAATTAATCCAATGAAAACACAACTGCTTTACAGTTACAAATGTCGTCCTTTCTGTTATTTACACATTTGTTCCTCAGAATGAATAAAAAACAAAACAAAGAGACAAATATATATATGAAGGATGAAGGAAGTCCCGGACATTACAGATACACCAACACTACTTCACAGTGCAGCTGATAAAACCGAACCCCGACAGAAATCCTCATCAGCGCTCCGTCTGTTGCTGATCGGAGACATTATGAGCAGTTTATTATGAAACGTCCAGTGACTGGTTAAATCTAACATCCTCGCGCACACACACACACACACACACACACACACACACGACGACCGGAGACGCACCAACCCCGTCGCTTTTACCGTAACGTACTATGCGATATGGACATAACCGAAACGTGCTTTGGCACTTTCTACACTTTAAACACCATGTAGGATTGTTGTTGGGGTTTTTTTTTTTGCGTGAAATGGCTACTAGAGCAATTTTGGAGCACGGATGGGATGGTTGCACCGTTGACGGAGGTCCTCCATGACGATTCATTTGTCTTGAAGTTTGTCTTGAACCATTGCGTGGGACTGAATAAACCTCCGTCCGTGTCGCAACCTTTCTTTCTTGTGTTAACGCTTAAAAAAAAAAAAAAAACTCCCCTCCAGTATAGATATCTAGAGCGAGCTCATACTCCTGGCTATGGATTGGTGCGTCTCTAGTGAACAACACGGCAATCTCACGTTTACGACACGTCTACCATACAAAACGCTTAAAAAAAAAAAAAAAAAAAACAACGACGAGCGGGAGCATCCATCCATCCACACCATACACCTCTACTGCTCTAAAGACTTCTTAAACGTTTAAACCCGGCTCGCTGGTTAATCCGATACCACAAACACAGCCGGACTCTACATCCCGAACAGGATGTACACACACGTCTAGTCTCGACCGGCCACGACTAAAGAGCACGAAGTCTACAAAACACACGAGATACCTAAAATCGGAAACCGAGTCCTGGGGCTTTTTACTTTAACTGCGCGCACACGCACGCCTGATACATCGGATCGGCTCGTCATCGTTAACGCCTTACATGGATGTCAGGGGTGGGCAATGTGTACGGAATAAACCTCCTAACCAATCAGCTTTGAGATTTCCTCCTAGAGAAAACGTATCAACGTTACGGGCCGACACCGGATCGGCGACGTGTCGCAGTTTGACCGTTTTACAGGCGTTCTAGATTTACCGCAAAAAAACAAACAAAACCAACCCAGAATGAACTGCTCACCCCATAACGGTCGTCGGAAATACTTACGAACTCTCTCGAATGTTCTTAAGAGGATATTAAACATGTAACGTTAACGCGTGTACAAACACAGAAAGGCGGGAACGGTAAAAAAAGAAAAACGAAACAAGCATTTTACAGCGTAAGCGTCCTGTAATACAACTTCCACACTGTGGAGAGAGTGTGTGTGTGTGTGTGTGTGTGAGTGAGACAGAGTTAAAAAGCCCAATGCGCTCCTGTCCAGAGTGTCTCTGCTGAGGTGTTTTGCTTAACGAGACATTGATGACAACACTGGACAGGAACGAACATGGTGAATGTCTACTGAATGAACACACACACACACCTCTGAGAAGATATTTTTTGTCCGTGTGCGTGTGTGTGTCTAGCTGCCTCCACTGGGTTTGGCAGGCGTTTTGGCACGCATGGCGGTTCCTGTGCGTGCGTTCCCTTTGCCCGGTTGAGGCTGTGGCGGTCCAGGCTGCTGTACCGACGCGTCGGCTGCAGGGGTCACCGCTGAGCTCTGCTGCTGGGCGGGGCTTTGAGGAGCCGGGACCGGGATCTGAGGGGAGGAGGCAGGAGCTGCCGTGGTAACCAACTGCTGTTGTGGCTGCTGCTGTTGGAGGAGTTTCTGATGGACAACCTGTGTAGCAGGGGTGGAGCCTGCGGGGATCACTGGCATCGGAGCCTGAGGAGACGACCCGGACGTGGCAGACGCCTGGGTCAGAGTCACCGTCTGAGGCTGGACCTGGATCTACACACACAGACACACACACACACACAGGCTGGATTGTAACAGCTGAGAAGTTGTTACAGCTTTCAAGTTCTTAATACAAAATTAAACAAACAACAACAACAACATAAGAAACCCTGGTATACCCATTTACATTTATTTTAACATTTTTATTCTTTTAGCAGACGCTGTTATCCAAAGCGACTTACAAATGAGACACACTCACACACCAATGGTAGCAGAGCTGCATGCAAGGTGCTAGCTTGCCATCGGGGGCAACTTAGGGTTCAGTGTCTTGCCCAAGGACACTTCGGCATGGGATCACCCGGGCCGGGATTCGAACCACCAACCCTACGATTAGTGGATTAGTGGACAACCCGCTCTACCCACTGAGACACTACCCGCTTAAGGCTTTGTTTTTTCAAAGAAAATACATCGTCAAAGAGATCTGAACTCTTACAGGTGTAAATCTTAACTTCTCATACACACACAGAAAATAAATAAATCAAGAACCGGGATATCACATGCTCACTCTTACCTGCTGGGGCGAGGACACGATCTGCGATTGTACTATCTGAGGAAGTTTAGGGACCTACAAGTGGAGGAGAGACAGGAAACTAAGCACAAACGCGCTCAAATCTCGAGCTAAAACGCACGCGTTCGGCATCATTAATAACACGGGGCACGGTGGAGGTAGCGTTCATTTCGGCATACGTTTCTGCCTTTCGTTGTGCATATATTTAAGATCAATACTTCATCCTCCGAGCCTTTTTCTGACAGACGGAAGTTATATTCAGATGGGAGTAAATCTCAAGTGAAAGGCTCCTGTTTGAGCTTCGCTCTAGTGCAGTGATGATTATAAACACAAACAATGTAAGAGCATGTATGCTAAAACGAATATTACGGAGTTAGTATACATTTAATATTGTGCGAATTCTAGCTGCATCGCTCTGACGGTACGTGTGTGTGTGTGTTTTACCTGGATCTGCTGTGTAGTGGCAGGTTTTGGGGGCTGCACAGAAGTGAAGAACTGGGGCTTAATGCCATGCTGCAGCTGTGCGGCGGTCGCGTACGTCACCTTCTGCGGGCCCTGACCCGCCACCTGAACCACCTGCTGAGTCGCCAACTGCATCGCGCAGACGGGGGGAAAAAGAAAGCGGGAAACGATTAAACCTGCAACATATAGCATCTCGTCTCGTTTGGACAAGGGCTGTGCGATGAATCGGATTTTCACTTTCGATTACGGCCTCCGACGATCATGAAAACTAAATAAAATCGAGATAAAACGATTACCGTACCGCGTTCCGTTTCGCAACGGCCTTGTTTTTGTCTTTTAAGAAACCGCGCCATTGTTTTTTTTTTCCTTCTTTACAGCAGTGCGCTTTCTCCCCTCCCTAAAAGGCCAAACTCGCTCCCACGCCAGGCTGCGGCATGCTCGGTTCAGATCGAGCCGCGAGGACAGAAAGGGAAAACACTTGGTGTCTTCCAACGTGGAAGAAAAAGAAAATAACGTTTGGTATCGTTGGAAAGCTCGTTTCCTCTAGCGTCAAGATGGCTCGTCTAAATACGCTCATTTCATTTCTAGAGCTCGCGAATAGTGAGAAACTACAGGCCGGTAAAACCAGGAGATGAGGAGCTTCGCCGGCTAAGAAAGTTCACAGCGAATTCTGGCCATGCGATTCGCCGAAACGAGTCACGTGACGTGCTCCGCTCGCTTACAAGACAGACGTCAATACAATAAGAAGAGATGCGGAAAACGAACAAACGAATGTAAGTAGCTATCCATAGCTCGAATAAATAAAAAAGTAAATAAATAAAAGAAGATGGATACTTTTTTTTTTCCCCTTTTCTTAAATAAAAAAAAGGCATAGACCACTTAAGCAAAGTAAATAAAGTGTGTGTGTTTGAGACCTTCTGCTGCACTCCAGCCTGTGTCTGTTGTGGTTGCGCTGCTTTCTGTTGCGCTGCTGCCTGCTGCTGCTTCTGCCGCTGCAACAACTGCTGAACTTGGAACGAACCTACCACTGCTCTCACACAGAGAGAGAGAGAGAGAGAGAGAGGGAGAGAGAGACAGAGAGGGAGAGAGAAAGGGAGAGAGAGACAGAGAGGGAGAGGGGGAGAGAGAGAGAGAGAGACAGAGAGGGAGAGAGAGAGAGGGAGAGAGAGAGGGAGAGAGGGAGAGGAGACAGAGTGAGAGAGAGAGTGACAGAGTGAGAGAGAGTGAGTGAGAGAGAGAGACAGAGAGAGAGAGGGAGAGAGAGACAGAGAGAGGGAGAGAGAGAGAGAGGGGGAGAGAGAGAGGGAGAGAGAGAGAGAGGGGGGGGGAGAGAGGGAGAGAGAGAGAGAGGGGGAGAGAGAGAGAGAGAGAGAGAGAGAGAGGAACAGGGAGGGAGAGAGAGAGAGAGAGGGAGGGGGGGGGGGGGGGGGGGGGAGAGAGAGAGAGAGAGAGAGGGAGAGAGAGAGAGGGAGAGAGAGGGAGAGAGACAGAGAGTGAGAGAGGAGAGAGGGAGCGACAGAGTGAGAGAGAGACAGAGAGAGAGTGAGAGACAGAGAGAGAGAGAGAGAGAGAGGGAGAGAGAGAGGGAGAGAGGGAGAGAGAGACAGAGAGGGAGAGAGAGAGAGAGAGGGGGAGAGAGAGAGAGAGGGGGAGAGAGGGGGGGGGGGAGAGAGAGAGAGAGAGAGAGGGATAGAGAGAGAGAGAGAGAGGGGGAGAGAGAGAGAGAGGGGGAGAGAGAGAGAGAGAGACAGAGAGGGAGAGAGAGAGAGAGAGAGAGAGAAGTTGGACATTTCCAACACAATGGAATACCCATGTTTTATGTGACTGTTTAGTGTACACACCCTCCTCGTGTGAGACGCTCGACGTGTTTACGAGTCCATACCTGCTTTTGAGGGCTGTCCTAACGCCACGCTGAATCCAGCGACGGTCACTGGTAGGGTGGTGACTCCGGTGGAAGACACTACAGCCGGCACAGACACCACTGGAGGAGGTTTGGTCAGAGTCACCTGGGCTGTCTGACCTGGCTGTGCCGGGACGGTGCCAGGAGCCGGGACTCGCGTCTGATACAGGAGCAACAGAGCGAGACGTTCCCTTTACAAAGCTTTTACATGCCGCTTACATGTAGCTCCTTACCAAGTGGTTTAAGATATGATCGTCGCTATGGCTACGTCTCAAAAATACATTTTCACATCCACTGTAACGAACATTATTTTTCCTTATATCCAGGTCCTGTTTAATAACATGTGACCAGATCATCATTAAAATAAAGAGTGTTATTTATTAGACTGTGAAGGGGAAGAGGAGAGAGAGAGAGAGAGAGAGAGAGAGAGAGAGAGAGAGAGAGAGAGTGAGAGACAGAGAGAGAGTGAGAGAGAAGAGGAGAGAGAGAGAGAAGAGGAGAGAGAGAGAGAGAGTGAGAGAGAGTGAGAGAGAGGAGAGAGAGAGAGACAGAGTGAGAGAGAGACAGAGTGAGAGAGAGACAGAGAGTAAGAATGTGTGAGAGAGGGAGAGAGTGAGAGAGAGAGAGTGAGAGAGAGACAGAGTGAGAGGGAGACAGAGTGAGAGAGAGTGTCGGAGAGGGGGAGAGAGACAGTGAGAGTGACAGAGTGAGAGAGTGACAGAGAGAGAGAGTGACAGAGTGAGTGAGAGGGAGGGAGAGAGAGAGAGTGAGAGACAGAGAGTGAGTGAGAGAGACAGAGAGAGAGAGGGAGAGAGAGAGAGAGAGTGAGAGACAGAGAGAGAGTGAGAGAGAAGAGGAGAGAGAGAGAGACAGAGTGAGAGAGAGAGAGAGAGAGAGAGAGACAGAGAGTAAGAATGTGTGAGAGAGGGAGAGAGTGAGAGAGAGACAGAGTGAGAGAGAGAGTGACAGAGTGAGAGAGAGAGAGAGAGAGAGAGAGAGAGAGAGGCAGAGAGAGAGAGAGTGAGGGAGAGAGTGAGAGAGAGAAGAGGAGACAGAGAGAGAGAGAGCGAAAGAGACAGAGAGAGTGAGAGAGAGAATGAGTGAGAGAGTGAAGAGGAGAGAGAGAGACAGACAGAAAGAGAGTGAATAAGAGTGAGAGAGGAGAGAGAGAGAGACAGACAGAGAGAGAGAAAGAGTGAGAGTGAGAGAGAAGAGGAGAGAGAGAGAGAATGAGAGAGAGTGAAAGCGAGAGAGAGAGAGAGTGAGAGAGAGACAGAGAGTAAGAATGTGTGAGAGAGGGAGAGCGTGAGAGAGAGTGAGAGACAGAGAGTGAGAGAGAGACAGAGTAAGAATGTGTGAGAGAAGGAGACAGAGAGTGAGAGAGAGAGAGAGAGTGTCGGAGAGAGGGAGAGAGACAGTGAGAGAGAGAGAGAGAGACAGAGTGAGAGAGAGACAGAGTGAGAGAGAGACAGAGAGTAAGAATGTGTGAGAGAGGGAGAGAGTGAGAGAGAGAGAGTGAGAAAGAGTGAGAGAGTGAGAGAGAGAGAGTGACGGAGTGAGAGAGAGAGTGTGAGAGTGAGACAGAGTGAGAGAGTGAGAGAGAGAGTGAGTGAGAGAGGAGAGAGAGAGAGCGACAGAGTGAGAGAGAGACAGAGAGTGAGAGAGAGAAGAGGTAAGAGAGAGACCGACAGAGAGAGAGAGAGAGAGTGAGAGTGAGACAGACAGAGAAAGAGTGAGAGCGAGTGAGAGAGAGAGTGAGAGTGTGAGAGTGAGAGAGAGAAGAGGAGAGAGAGAGACAGACAGAGAAAGAGTGAGAGAGAGTGAGAGAGAGAAGAGGAGAGAGAGTGAGAGAGACAGAGAGAGTGAGAGAGAGAGAAGAGGTAAGAGAGAGACCGACAGAGAAAGAGTGAGAGAGAGAAGAGGAGAGAGAGACAGACAGAGTGAGAGAGTGAGAGAGAGAGTGAGACAGAGTGAGAGAGTGAAGAGGAGAGAGAGATACAGAGAGAGAGAGTGAGTGAGAGTGAGAGAGAGGGAGCGACAGAGTGAGAGAGAGACAGAGAGTGAGAGAGGAGAGAGGGAGCGACAGAGTGAGAGAGAGACAGAGAGAGAGTGAGAGACAGAGAGAGAGAGAGGGAGGGAGGGAGAGAGAGAGGGAGAGAGACAGAGAGAGAGAGAGAGTGACAGAGTGAGAGAGAGAGAGAGAGAGCGCTCACCAGTCTGGCCACCTGCAGGTTAGGGGCAGCGGTCCCGGTGAGCACGGCTCCAGCTCTGGGAACAGCAGCCACTGTGGTGAGCTGCGTGCTGGGCTGAGGCGTAGGAGTGGCTTGGACCTGCTGGGGCTGCTGGGTAACGGCAGTCTGCTGGCCCTGAGCAGCCACTACCTGCAGCTTCTGCTTATGCATCTATATCAGAAAACACACACACATGCAGGCAGATGCATTACTGTACATAGAACGATACTAGCGCTTAATCTATAGCTCATAAAAAGAAAGGGGGAGAGAAAGAAAAAAAAAAAAACCCTGCACAATTTGTGACAGACTACAGTACTAGAGCGGGAGCGCGAGAGGTGCTGACTAAACATTAATCGTGTTGCAAACAAAGCAGCTGTTCAGCGAATATGTGATAGCACAAGACTTCCTGCGTCGATGAAAAAACACCGCACGCTTCAGTTTCAGACTGCGAGCCAGTAGAGCCATGTCAGCAGATTGTTTGAATGCAGCAATAAGACAGGTGCGTGTGTGTGTACCTGTTGCGGTTTGTTCACCGTTTTGATCTGAGGAGAACCAGCCTGCTGCGGCGGCGGCGGCTGCCTGAGGAGCTGCAGTTGCGCCTGGGCGATCTGCTTCGTCTGTATCCCTGTTTAAAGGGAGAAAAGAAAGAAAGGGGGAGGAAAAAACGTAGGAGTAATCTCAGCGACTGGCAAAATCAGGAAACATACAGTCCCAAAGTTACTGCCAATACCAAGGAATACTTTTTTTTTCTTTATTAAAGAATGCCACCTGAAATGCAAGCGAACGAAGGCTCCAAGAGATGCAGGCGTGTGAGCGTGTCTCATACCTTGAGCCATGAGAGAGCGTGACTGCACCTGAGCCACAGTCGAGGCGGTCACCGGGGTAACAGCACGAACACCCTGGTTCGTTGCTATGGCGACGACCTCAGCAGGGGTGGTTGTGGGGGCAGAAGCGACAGCCCTCTGCTGGGCGTGAACCACCTGAGCTGTAGCAGCACCTGCAGCCTGGGGCAGAACCGCCAACTATTCAAACACGCTAGCGCATTATTTAGCGTACTAGTTAAGTGTTTCGAAGTGACTTCTTCCACCAAATCAATTCAATGCAAACTATAAAACAGGATGCTGCACTGAAACCTGGGAAAGCTAATAGAGCGGACTAACGCAACGTTAGAGGAGTTAGTTATTAATTGGTCTATATAGTCAGCTTAACTTACAGGTATAGAGCCCGTAAGGACAGGAGAAGCGAGCCGCTTGTTTCCCTGAAACTGTCCTGGAGGAACACTGGTTACTGTGTTCACGATCACGTTCCCTCCCACTGCAGCTGCTGAGAGAAGGAGAAAATCCTCATCATCATCATCATCATAGGAAGTGACAACACTGAGAGACGCGCCTGAGACGGACCCTGAACGCTACCTGTCTGAATGCCTGTGCCAGCAGCGGCGGTCTTGATAGCTCCGGCCTGCAGGTGGAAAAAAATAAAAATTAAAAAAGTATTTCTACTACACTAAACGATGTGAAATGATGTGAAAATACACATTTAGTCTTGCATTAAATTAAAAGAATGTGCTGAAGTGGTAAAACAACCCTAACCAGCACAGCAGTGTTGGGGACTGTGGCAGCTCCTTGCTGGGTGCCCTGAGGAACTCCAGCGGTCTGTAGTCCAGCGGTAGCGGCCTGTGGCTGGGCTTGTGGCTGAGCCGTGGCCCCTGGAGTCCCCGGGGTCGCTCCGGCTGCCTGCTGCTGCTGCTGAGCTAACTGCTGAGCCCTTTGCTGCTCTGCCAGAGCCTTGGAAAGAAAGAGAGAGAGAGTGTTAAATGTTTATTTAAAATTTCAGGAAGGGTTCAAATTCGGGTTGGAATGGAGTAGGACGCGAAGCTGGAGGCTCCTGTTGATTTCGATTAAAAATGTAATTAATTTGCTCTTTTTGGTCATATAACATACTTTAACTTATTTTAGTCCTTATCTTTGCTTATAATTAAAATTTTGTGTCACGTTAAAATGTCTGGAAAGAATACGAAAACCCGAGGTGCCATTCAAACACGACTGAGGCCGAGTGCGCGTGCCGTGAATGCTTCCTCCTCTCCCCCTGAATCCGCGTTCCCGAGCGGTGACTTTGATCTCGCCGCACTCAAGCTTGAGCCGCTGGCTTCATTGAGGAAGGATATCGCTGATATTTTTAATACGGAGCTCCAGGAGATTCTCAAGGAAGCACCGTCTGCTATCCAGCTTGACCTGCAGGCTGTGAAAACACAGCAGGTTAATGATAAAGATGTTACCGAGGCCGCTATTTCAGCGCTAAAAGGTACGGTTGGGAGATCGAGCACGTGCTTACACATGACACAGCACACATGAAGACTACCATCGAGTCTCTCACTGAGACCGTGACTCAATTACAGAATAAATGTGAGGATTTGGAGACGAGGTCGCGGTGCAATAACGTTCGAATA